>JAJOOR010013345.1:0-47246 GCA_036250505.1 Solanum acaule | reverse complement strand
GAAAGAAATATAACTAAGTATGGGACAATCCTCTTTTTTATAAAAGAAAAACGTCCCAGCCGCTACAGTAACGGAGCTCACTGGAAATTGAAATTCTGCCCGGACAGGTTTTACGAAAATGGTCATAACTCCTTCATCCTAACTCAAAATGAGGTGAAACCAATTGAATTGGAAAGATAACTCGAAGGGCTTTAATTTAATATGCAGTGGCCCCTTCCAGTTCCTTGTGTGCTAAGAGATATGCCCCTTTAAAGTTGACCTTGAAAATCGCATTTTTTGCGATTTTCGAATTTTGATACGGTTGCTCTAAAATTCGGGTTAGACCCATTCCCCACTCAATTTTACCCCTGAATAAGAATATGAAGTCGAATTTCCAAAATCATGCACGGATTTTGAGATATATGGAAATTACAATTATAAGTGTTTCCGAAGCACATTTTCTGGCATTTTTGGGGTTGTTTCAGTTGAGAAATGAAGAAGTTGCTTCAGTCAAGGTTTTGTGGAGAAGTCAGTCAATAGAGGGAGCTACTTGGGAAGCAGAAGCAGCCATGAAGTCTAAGTATCCTCACCTCTTTCCTTCCAATTCCATTCCAGGTTGAGGTAATAGTTCCTCTTATGTTTTTCAATCGTTCATGCGTAAATTCAGTCTTAGAATCTTGTTCCTTCAGTTTGTACTTGCATTTTCAGCGTATTTTCATGTCCTTGGAACTCAGTTCAGTCAGAAATTCAGGTGTTTAGTGGTAGGGGTTGCAGCCCTCTCCCTCCATTTCAACTAGTTTAGTCTTTATTCGAGGATGAATGGTCCCAGAGGGGGATAATGTAACACCCCGTATCCAAAAATAGACTAGATTATAGATTTCTGGTGTTGCAGGTACCACTCACGGGCACCATCCATGGACCGCAGGAGGACCCAAGGTCCGTACTGCAGGTCCGTGGTTCGTGTCAGCAACCTTCCCAAGAACTCAGCCAAAAATTCGGCCAAGTATTGACCCACGGCCGGACCTACGGTCCGTAGGTTAGGTCACGGACCGTGGTTCGTGTCCGTGGATCGATGGCCCTAAAGCCCAACTTCAGTCCCGATTGACTGTTGACCAGCACGAACCGTCATTCGATCGACGGTCCGTAGGTCTGATCGTAAGTTAGGGTCAACAGCCAGTTAGGTGAAAATTATTTACGGGTCAACTTCAGATGGTCATAACATTTAACACAAAAGGAATTATGTGTCCCATAACCTATGATATGATAGATAATTGAATCCTCTTTCCAACGCCACTGAATTTGCTAAATTCCGACCTCCAAGTAAAAAGTTATACTCATTTTAGTAAAGCCATGTCGGGCAGACTCGACCGACGACTCGAATCGATGGACCGTCGATTGACCCACGGCCCGTCAGTCTAATCCGTCGGTCACTCCAATAGCAATTAAGTCCGGGGTCTTTTGGTCTTTTCCTATTTCATTTAACCCCTAGGATACATCGTTTAGACCCTAAATCATGAGGTTTTAATCAATTTAAGCCTAGAAACATCACTAGAACTTACCTTAGTCAAAATCATTAATCAAAACAGAGAAAATTAGAGCGTAAGAGGAGAAGAGAAGTCAAGAACCCTAGTTCAAGAACGCAGCAAGGTTCCTTCAGTTCCAGCCCCGAAATTGAAAGACTTCTTCGTGGAATTCGTCTCCAGGTATGTGGGATTTCACTAGTAGGTTCCTTTCGCCCATTAGGTCCCTAGAATTCAGTCACATTCTTGATTCCATGATTATGAACAGACCTAGGTTTCTAGAATTTCAACAGATCATCATGAATTACTTATTTAAATGCTCCAAATCATATTATCATGTTATTGCTCAATTTATTGCATGAATTTCAGAACCCTAGCTATGTATTTCTTTAGTTCTTGAATTACACATGCTAGGTCAAATATTTCAGGATGATCAATTATGCATGCCTCCGTTATTAATGCATCATTATCAGATTAATTATTGCATTCTCAGTTTGCATGTTCAGTTTTGAGCTATCCAGTATTTACAGAAATTCAGTCATAGCCAGTTAACCACTTAATTCATTGGGAGTAGCATAATTCCGGGTTGGACTAGGGTTCAGCGTACCTATATAGTCCCAGAACTACGAGCCATGTAGGTGTAAGTCCCCTCTGTGGGCAACATCAGTTTAGTGATAACGCCAGCATGCCTCTATACCTCTGGCAGGGTATATTGGGTCCTCTCGATGGGGCGTATACATCAGACTCCACATTTAGCTCATGTGGTTTTATGTCGGTTATTAGTAGCTCCCACAGTTCAGTTAGATTCTATTGCATTGACCACATTTACAGTTCATTCAGTATTTAGTCATCATGTTATAAATTGGTCATTGCATTCAGTTAGCTCAGTATTCAGTATCTATATCATGTTTAGATTATTTCATTGCTTTATTGCTTTGTTCAGTTATATATTCTTTCAGCTTTACTCAATCATGCATGCTCAGTACCTTTCAAGTACTGACACATACGTGTGCTACATCTTCTCGTGATGTATGTTCAGGTTCTCAGCATCCAGATCACGCTTAGATCGATTCCCAATCTTCAGTTCAGCAGCATCAGTGGTGAGTCCTCATTCTTCGAGGACTAGTGGCATGTTTATCCTTATTGCTTTTAGTCTTTAGTTTCAGTTTTGCTATACCTAGTTGGGGCATGTCCCAACATTTTTAGTCAGTTTAGAGGCTTATTTCAGACATAGATAGATTCAGCATAGTATTGAGTTAATATCTTCCTTGTATTAAACTCATCAGTTTTCATTTATCTCAGTTATAGTACATGGGTATTCCCCATCTTTTCATTTTATTTATGATTTAGTTTCCGCATAGTTTCTATTATTCAGATTATATTTAGTATGCTCATGATCAGGCCAACATGGTTAGCTTGGGATCACTTGTTGTCCTAGGTCCCGTGTCCGCGTCTCGGGGGTAGCTCGGGGCGTGACATTAATAACACTAAGGGGCATTTTCATGAAGGATTGTGTATGATTATGATGTGAAGTATATGTGTGTGATCTCAATTAAAGTGTTATGATGATGTTTAGAATGTAATTGTGTTATGATTGATTGTTATTTCTCTATTAACACTTATGAATGATGATGATTTATGTGAAAGGTTATTCTCACATACACACACACTCACGAATGAATAACGAAAAAAGTTTCTATGATTATGTTAATGATGATGGGTTGATTTAAAGTCTATACTCAATTGTACTTTAATGAATGATAATGACATGTTGTAAAAGGACTTCCTCACAATGTGGGATTCTTAGGTGAAAGGCTAGTCTTATCTTTGAATCTACGAGCTATCTAACGAATAAATGTTGGGTTTGAGATGGATACTGATATGTGAGTTGAAGCGGGGTATCTAGTAGCAATCTCTTATCACATAATAATGAATGAAAGTAATGAATGTCAAATACTCCGTGGAGAATAATGCTAAGCATCGAGTGGATATTGATTAAGATGGATACTCATACGTGAGTTGAGGCGGGGTATCTAGTAATAATCTCTTGAGATGGATGCCCGTACGTGAGTTGAGGTTGGGTATCTAGTAGCAATCTCCATATCCCTTAAACTATGTGCCCACATAGGTCTAGCTAGTTGATCCACTTAAGCTAAAATGAATTGTCCTACCTTAGGCAAGTAGGAATCCCTTATCCGGTGAGGGTGACACCCGTATTCCATGAATTGTTCACATTGTCTATGTAGGTTAAGTCTTACCACCTCAAACAATGTTAATGAACTATGGCTTCTTAATAATAAACTACATAGTGTGGGTGGTAGTATGGGACTCCATCTATGCATTGCACAAGTACGCTTTGAGAGTAGTCATGGTGTGTTCCTTTATAATGTTGATGAAATGAATGGGCTCTTATGATGATGGCTATGAGAATGTTTATCTAATGTCTAATGTATGATGGTGCTCTTTATGTAATGAAGCTAATGAAGAATTTTGACTCTTAATTTTCTTAAATGAGATGATGTGAATGATGCATGCTATACTTGGATTGTATTATGAGCTACTTCCTTGTTATGACTTATTGTATATGAATGTGCCTTGCCTATGGTGACTTCAAAGGAGTACTTAGTGTGAGTAGTAATTGTATGGATTCTACTTGCACATTGCACAGGTATGACTTAGGGTTGTCCTAGGTGATGGTCCTTATGTGATGATATGGCTTTTGTAATGTTTATGTCTCTTAAGTATGAGTATTGTATGACGATGGAGAGGTTGAATGGTAAGTTCACTTTTGGTGACTTTATTGTGGTACTTTGGTGTGGATGGTGGTATGAGACACTATCCATACATTGCACAAGCTATAGAATGAGGGTAACTTGAGGTGAAGGCTTAATGTTAAGGTAATGGGTTATATGTTGATTATGTTTCTAATGTGGTTAAATGAATTATATGTTGATTATGTTTCTAATGTGGTTAAATGACTTGTATGTTGATTATGTCTTATATTATGCATCTTATGCTATGCTCGTGAAGGTTTTATCAAAATGGCATATATCTTGACTTTCAAATAAAATGTATGTTTTAAGCATGTTTTTGCATGGCTATCATACTTAGTACATTATTGTGCTAACCTATTATTCTATGTTTACTACAAGTGTAGGTTCCAGCAATTGAGTGGTTTTCTCTAGTGAAACTTGGATTTGAGTTCTCCAAGACTAATTGGTATGTCCTCATAGATCGAGGACAAGTGTATAGATGTTTCTTTTTCTTTTCATGTAATAGACATTTGTTAGTCTTTTGATTGTAAAGAGCCGTGACCCTGTTGTGTTAAAGATATTGTTTAGATGGCCATGTGAGACGATAGACTTCCGCTTGCTTTTAAATGTTTTGATAGTTGGATTTATAAAAGAAAATTTTTAATTCCACACTATTTCGAAGTATCTTATGCAATGAAAATGTTATTAGGCTTGTATGAGACCCTTTCGGGGTCAAGTATGCTATGTCACTTCTAGGGGTAGCCCTGGGTCGTGACAACCACGCTCTACTTATCTTGGTCATGCCATTAAGGAGTTGAGATGCTACTTCATAGGGCTATTGCATTATACCTCTGAGAATAAGTTGATCAGAACTCATATGTTCACAAAGTCAAGGCTCCTATAGAACTGTTACAACAATATGTGGTTGGTAGTACGTGAGTTGGACATTTAAGTACCAGCTTTTGAAATCGCAGCTACGTCTCGTGGATTGGTTCACACTCAAAGCGCTTTAAACTTTGGATACTATCCCTTAGCATCAACATCTTTGACGGGGGAAATAATTTCAAATGGAATGCTGTGGTAAGTTCATCCCAAGAGGTGATGGAGTCCCTTGGTAACTCAGCCAACCATTTGATAGCTTTATCCATCAAGGAGAATGGAAACAACCTGAGATAGGCTTATTCTTGTGATATGTTCTTGAATGAGAATGGACCACAAACATCCACGAAGTTCTGAATATGCTCATGGGGTCTTCGTGGGCCAACCCTTTATATAATCCTTTCATTTGGAGGAGTTGTAGAATTGTTCCCGTAACATGGAAGACAACATCACCCTCGACAGGAGGTAGACGAATTGCACCAACACCACCAAATTGAATTGGATCATTCATATAATTAAGATTCCCAATGTCATTTTGGTGGCCCACTTGGCTACCATTACTCCCGTTTACACTCATTTCTTCGTCTATTCAAAACAAGCAACACAAACACAAACCACAGTGAGTCGATTCAACTACAACAAAAAAGATCACAATTCAACTTCAATAATAAAATTTTAAACAACATCACTTCCTGGAAGCGGCACCATTTTGATTAATGTTTAAAGTACACCTCATCCAATTCTATGTTTCAACTATTGTTAACTAATATAAAACCCCATGAAGAGTTGGGGGGGGGGGGGTCGAACCCACAGGGAGCGATACGTGTTCAAATTCAATTATGAAGTGCAAACGTGGTCTAATCAGTTGTAGGAATAGAGATTATCGAAAGCATACAAAAAAATTTGAAGGGAAGACAACAAACTTCAGATGGGGGGTTTGGATTTGCAACTATCAGCTACAACACAATCAAACACTAAGGAAATAACTATATAGATAGGAATTCTCGGGATGTGATCAATTATAAGCAAATTTCACTATACGGGTAATTGAAACTACTAATAAATAGCTAAATATCAATGGGTAGGCTAGACTATAAGTGAGATAGGTTTCTCTGAAACAACTACCATGTTTCAAGTGATTTCTTTCGAACATCAACAAGCTTAGAAAATAGGAATAGCCCACACCTTAATACATCTACTCTCTCGAACTAGATGGGTAGAACTGGGTTTAGGATTCACTCTCTCGAGCTAAACCCATATCAGACCAACACCTACAAACACTTAATAAAAAGCTTTGGTTCCAGAACCTCTCTCTCAAGCAAGCCAAGAGCACAAAATTAGTATTGCATTTGCAACTACAATTCATAGATTAAAATACAGCTACTGATTAAACCAACTTCAATCAAGCATTTAAATTAGTAATTAACAATACTGATAAGATAATCCAGCCCATAATCACATGATCACACCCCAAGAATTGGGGTTTTAGCTAAGCATCATTAAAAGGTAAAAATTATAATGACCCAAAAAACTAGTAAGTGAAACTAGAGCCTAACGAGTGTGTGTTTGAATTTGTTATGGGGTTTCATGTGGTAGAATGTCTTCCCGAGCTTAGGTTGAGGGGATTAGGGATTAAACGTCAAGGTACGACTCCCCAAGGACCATCCAAGGGGTCCTTGAGGAGGACCCTAAAGCCTAACCCCCAAGACCCCAAGAAAATTAAAAAGCTATCAAATTGCGATGACCTTGGATGGGGACCTACGCCCCGTAGGTCCATCCATGCCTCGTGGATGGACTCCGTACGTCAAGGCCCCAAAGGGTGACCCTCAGACCCAAAACATGGACCAGTAGGATGGGGCGTCACCCCTCCTACGGTCCGTAGGTAAGGGGTCGTAGGTCACACCTGCTTGCTGTCCATTTTCGGCCAAGTTGAGGGGTGTTATGGTAAATTGCTTTTTAAGTTAGTTGAGTTACTGTACGGTTACTAATGGTTTATTAATGTATTTTAAGGGTTTTTACAGTATTAAACTCCCTTTTCAATTCATTTATTCAAAACACAAATTAGAAACCTGCCCTCCCCTCCGAAAGTTCTCTCTATAGAAACCTCCATTGGGGAAGAAGGATGCAAGCTTTTAAGCTCAAGTTTTCAACTTTCTCAAGAAATTTTGTGGAGTTCTTCCATAGAGGTATGGTAGTCTTCATCCTTGACTTAGTTTCTTTCAAGGAGCCAATTTCAAAGATGATTTCAAGTCTCCAAAGTCCCCCAAAAACCTAGGGTTTCCAATCTATGCATGGGTTCAAGTACAAACGTTTTCAAAAGGCATACATTTTATGAATCATGGTTTAATTGATGATTTAATGGTGAATTAAGATGATTTTACCCTATGAACCCATGTTTACCCAAAAACCCTCAGTTGTGATTTGTGATTGGGAATTGATTGATCATGAAAGTATGTTGAATTGTTTATGTTTATATTGAATTAGTTATTGAATCAAGCTAGTTACCTTATATATTGTAGTATCTTAGATGTTTGGGTTGTGATTGATGAATAGCCTTGGAAGGCAATTTCATGAAGGATCTATGTAAGATCATGATGTAAAGTATATGTTTGTGATCTCAATGAAAGTGTAATGATCATGTTTAGAATGTAATTGAGTTATGATTGAAAGCATATTATCAATTAACACTCATGAATGATGATGATAGAATGTGAAGGGTTTTCTTCTATGTAATGTATATCTTGAATTGGTAGGCTTTTGCATCCTTTTCTTGTATAAATAAGGGTAATGTGATGATGCATCTTGAATTGGTAGGCTTAGGCATCCTCTTCTTGAATGAATGAAGGTATTGTTGATTGTTGAATCTTCAGTTGGTAGGCTTAGGCGTCCTCTCTTGTGTAATGAATGTGTATTGACTTAATGAATAATAATCGATAGGCCTATGGCATTCCTTTCATAAATAAACTAATGTAATGACGACTCTTGAATCGATAGGCTTATGGCATTCCTTTCCTAATGAGTCAATGTACCATGAATCGATAGGCTTATAGCATTCCTTTCATGTGTATGATAATGTAATGATGAACCATGAATCGATAGGCTTATGGCATTCCTTTCATGAGGACTCTAAAGCTATCCTAATAATGAACCATGAATTGACAGGCTTATGGCATTCCTTTCATGTGTCATGAGGTAACTTGGGTCGATAGGCCAATGTCATTCCTCTCAAGTACCATAATGTAATGTGAATGAAATACTCTATGGGAATGAAGGCTAAGCACCGAGTGGATATGGTAAGATGGAAACTCTCCCAATGTCAGGTTAGAGTTCCAGTGAACATCTTCATATCCCATAATTATGTCCCCACATAGGACAATATCTAGTGGATCCACCTAAGCTAAAATGTACTAGTTCTATCTTAGGCAAGTAGGACACCTTTCTTCGGTGTGGGGTCATATGAAATCGGATTCCATGGTTTGCTCTCATGGTCTATGCCGGTTAAACGCTTATTCCCATCATGTGATATGTGAACTTTAGTTACTTGAGAGGTTCTATGAAGTGTGGGTGGTAGTATCGGATGTCATCCATGCATTACACGAGTAGGCTTTGAGAGGGCTATAGTGAGTTTTCTAATGTCTTAATGGCTAATGAATGAAAGTTCTCTTAATGAATGTAATGAAGAATGTTGAATTATACGCTTGATATGATGATGCATTCTATACTTGGATTGTATTATGAGTTACTTCGTTGTTATGACTTATGAAATGTTTATGTTCCTTTTGTGTGAGTATTGTCCAATGATGAAAAAGAATTATGGATTTAAAGAAGAGTTTTTTATTCCGTACTATTTATATTATCTTATGCAATGGCATGCTATGAAGCTTGTATGAGACTTTTAGGAGTCTTGTACGCTGTGTTGCATCCGGGGTGTGGGCCCGGGTTGTGACAAAAATAATTACCAACTCGATTAGCCATCAGCTGGGTAATAGTTTCCAAGCCTTCACAATGTTCCAAAATGGTTAAACTCAAAAACCCACTTGCAAATCTTCTAGTTTGAGCCTCAAAAGCTTCAAAGTTTACAAAGGAACTCAAAAATTAAAATAAAACTCTACTGAATGATCACATCATAAATCTTCATTTCAAATTTCAATTTATAATTACCCAATTTTTGGCCTAAAAATACATTGGGCGAGATAAGTTGGGCTTCGCTGAACAAGTCGGCAATCCGCCGTTTGCTGTAATCCATTGTCGGTTTACATTGGTTAGTTGTCCTTAAGGTTCTGTCACTTTAGGTGATCAAGGTTGCCGCCGTGGAAGGGATTGGCTATTCGCCGACTGCCTATTTATGTCCCCAACATGGTTTTTCTCCCCAGGACTGCCACGCTAGAACTTTGGGCGAGCTAAAGAGCCACTCGGTGATTGGCCGAGTGGTCTTGGCGATCACCAAGATCGCTTTTCTTCACTTTTTTCAGCTTGTTTTACTCTTTTTTACCTGGTAGTGTCATTGCATTGCTCCTTAGCTTACATGCCTAGAAATCAATGCTTTAACATTAGTTCATAGCATAAATTAGGCATTTGAGGACACTAAATTTATCAAAACAAAGCCCTAAATGAATCTAAATCTCGAACTCATCACCCGACTTATCTCGCCCAATGGCGTTTTTAGCAAAAAATTGGGTAACTATATATTGAAATTTAAAATGAAATTTTAATCCATCAATCATTTTATCATTCAGTAGTTCTAATTCCCTAATTTTGAGATTTCAAGTTTCTCCCTTAGTTTTTGAGTTCCACTGTAGACTTTGAAGCTTTTGAGGCTCAAACTTGAGTTGCAAGTGGGTCTTTGAATTTACTCATTTTAGACCATTGTAAAAACATGGGAACCTTTACCCAGATCATGGCTAATGTATTTGGTAATCGTTTTTCTATTTTGATGATGTGTAGCTAAAACCCCAATTCTTGGGGTGTGATCATGTATTTATTTGTCTAATTACCTTATGGGTATTGTTGTTTCATGATGAAATTGTTGTTTTAATGTGGTTTTAATCATTAGTTGTGTTTTAATTGATGAATAGTAGTTGCAAATGCAATTCTAGTTGTTAGTTCTTAGCTTGCTTGAGAGAGAGGTTATGGAACCAAGGCTTTTAATTAATGATTGTAGGTATTCGGTTGATATGGGTTCAACTCGAGAAAGTGAATCCTAGTAACACCCTGTAATTTAGTAGGCCAACTAGGGCTAAGAGTGAGGGTAACAAGAGCCAAGGCAAAGGGGCAAGAGCCAAGGAAAAGGGGCAAGAGCCAAGGCAAAGGGGCAAGAGCCAAGGCAAAGGTATTGTATTTACCATTGCTTAATTATTACAATATGTTTTACTCTCATTTTGGGAACTTGAAATGATGTGATAATTGCTAACTTGCTTAACATAAATTGTGATCGTAATTTAAGGTATTGTATTGGGGTATTTTGGTAATATACTAATTAGAATTATGTATAACTTTAAAAGGAGGTGAAGGATATATAAAGAGGTGTATATGTATGTTTTTTGAGCAGCACACAAACATTTTGGGCAGCACCTTTGAAGGACAGCTTCCCAAGTGATAAACATCACTTGTTTGACTATATATTTTCACACCTCCTTTAGTAAATTCATTTTCCTCAAGTCTAAACAGATTTTTCTTCAAAATCACAAGAGAAAAACTTGGCCCTTTTGGCTGGAATTCGAGACACACACTTCTTTTTGGTAACTGACGAAATATGTTTCTGAGCTGGTTAGTGTTTGGTAATTTATTCATATATCTTGCTCTAGAACTTAATTTACAGTGATTAAATATGATTTGGAAAACTAATTCCTAGGCCTACAATGCTTATGTTTATGTAAAACTCTGATTTAGCTGTTATGGATTCGATATATGGGACGCAACATAGGACAAGTTCTGTCCAAATTTTGAAATTACAAATCCTGTATGAACAACTGTTACTGTTTTGAATATATCTTGTTGTACAAAGTATATTTTGCGGTGATTCTTGTTTGTTTGCAAACTTAAGAGATGTAGCTACATCTTTCATGAAGGTTATAAAGTCTAGTTTTTCCGTTTTCCTTTTCAAATCTAAGTTGCGACATGAGGTACTAGGCTGGCCAGAATCACTGTTTTGGGAGCATAGTCGTATTTGTACAGGCTAAGCTTACTTGTGATGATAATCCTGTTTTACATCAACATTATTGAGCTTCTAGGAATTAAAGAAGTTATTTAATTGTATTTTTAAGGTTGTATATACTCGTGAACAAGTTGAGGACCTGGAAACATTGGTTGGTCTACGGTCTGAACTTGCAAAGTTGTGTTGGACTGTTTCTTTGCTAAAGCACTGAGGTTTGTGTATAAGCTTGTACTTGTAATCTTTTTACCTGCCGGTATATCTGAAATATTATCTTGGTACCTTGGTTACCTCTTGTAACTTTGCATTGTCGTGTTGGTATCCTTTAAGATGTTAAAGACACTTGTGTAACTCGCCCACTTGTACGGATTGTTTGATCACTTGGCACTCTTGTTGGGACCTTGTCCTTCTTGTGGGTTTGACTTTGTCACTATTGGCATGCCTCTTGATTCGGATCATTTGCCATCTTGACTCTGGATTTTTAGTCCGTCTTAATAATGGAAGTTGTCCATTTTAAGTACGAACTAGAAAGCCATTTTTAATATGGTTCTTGGTTCTCTTGATTATTGGGCTTTGACCCTTCTTGATATAGGGCGTCAACCCTTCTTGATACTTGCTTGTGCTTGGTGTGAAGACATGATGTACATATTAGGAGAGCCTTGTTATTGAATCTTTTGGTAAATGGTGCTATGAGCGTTCTTGACATTTGGACCTCTAAATATCGAACTTCATACTCTTGATATATTGTTTACTAGATTTATTTATTATGTTCGATTATGCTGCCCTAAACTTGAGAAAGGTAGTTTGGTGAATCTGATTGCTCCGAACATATAGTTTTGCACCACTAAGCTATTTGCCTAGTGATACTTGTTTCTATCGTAGGGAAAGATCAAGAGGAGGCATGGAGCGGGCCATTAGAGATGGAAATTTTGAGAGCTCTAAGGAAGATCACATTTGCATATAGGCATCTATGTTTTTTATAAACCTTGGGACTTGTACATGATATATGTGTTGTATATTTACATGAAATTTTGAGGACTAATTTGATCATGTCACCATGGGTTGTTATATAAGTATGGCTATATGTTTTATTCTTTTGGGGTGTGTAAGCCCAAGTCTTGTAATATATTAAATTTACCACTAATTTTGAATGATTGTGTGAAGTATGAACGACCTAGTTTGGGTACCCGGAAGTTGGTAATATTTTTTTTATGTCATTTTTACTAGTGTGAGGGCAATATATGCATAAAAATCTCGTGACTTATTGGCTTATATTAATTTGGAAGGATCACTACATTTCATTACTTGAAATTGTGATTATATCCATGTCTAATGTAATCATTCTAGATGTGTTGATTTGACATGAGCATTGGCCCTTGAAAAGAACAAGATATGAGATTATGTATGTTTCATGAAGGTTATGTATGTACTTTATGAACACTTTGAGAGTATAGTGATTATGATCATGATCTTGTTGTTTATTGTTATTCTCATGAACACAAAATGAACATGACAAGATGTGAAAGGTTTTCTCACATAATGAAAATTGTAGGTTGAAAGGCTTTCTCACCTAATTGAATCCAACATGAACATGTAGACATGGACGGTGAAAGGTTATTCTAACACATGATCTAATTAGCTATCCTAATGAAACAAGTTATGACTTAATATGAACTCCTCGAAATTATGCTAGGCACTGAGTGGATATTAAATATGAGATGGAAGCTCCCCCGTGGGAAAGGTTGTATTTGTAGAAGTAATCTCTTTAGATGGATGCTGCCCCATGAGAAAGATTTAGTTTCTAATAACAATCTCCTTATCCCATAAACTACGTGCCCCCGTAGGATATTTAGCTACTGGATCAACTTAAAGCTAACAAATGATGGTCTTAGCTTAGGCAAGTAGGACAACACTTTTCAGTGTGGGTAACACCGGATTCCATGTAAGCTCACATGGTCTATGTCGGTTAAGGCTAATTCCCACAAGGTCAAGTCTAGTATGAACCATGGTTACCCAAGAAGCTTTACTTAGCATGAGTGAGATTTATAGGGTCTTATTGATGCATTACACAAGTATGCTTTGAGGGTATCTATGGTATGTTCCTATTATGATACGATGATTAATGTAATGAATATGCTTATGACTATGATGTTACGTGTGTTTTGATATGAGGACTACTTGTATGATATATGCCTAACTTGGATTGATGCCATAAGTTGCTTTCCTTAATATGATTGGCTAAAGGTGAATGTTCCCTTGTCTATAGGAAATAAGCTAAGGATCTGATCAAAGGATGATAAAATATGAATGAGGGCTTAAACTGACTTCCTTAGCATGGATGCAATTATGGGATCTTATCCATGCATTGCACAAGCTTGCCTTGAGGTGACTTATGAAGTCTTTCTCTTATGTCATGTTAAACTAGATGCTTTGATTATGCCTATGACTATGTTGATATATCTTAGGCTTATGACTTATGTTATTGTCTCTTATGATTATGGTATATGTCTTATTATGACTAATGACTCTTATATGCTTATGTTGATGATTTATGATAGCCATCATATTTAGTACATTATTGTACTAACACATACTTTTGCCTACATTCTTATCAAATGTAGGGTTCAGTGATATTGACTTTCATCCTCGTGGCTAGGTTCACAGTAGATCAAGAAGAGACGCTTTAGTGAGTCCTTATAGCATCGAGGACTTGATCACCCTTTCATTTTATGTTAGAAGTTTTGTATGGGATGTGGCCCTAAGACTTTCATGTATTAGATGGTTTGAGACAAGTGTAATAGACTTCCGCTTCGTTTTATGAAACCTTGATTGTAATGAAAATGTTTTAAATTTCTGTACTTTTCTATTATTTTATGTTATGATAAGCTAAGTAGCTTGTAAGAGACCCCTTTGGGGTCGAGTACGCCTTGTTACATATAAGGGGTACCTCTGGGTCGTGACAAACTTGGTAATCAGAGCACAAGGTTTAGAATGTTTCTAGGATATGAATAGGAGGCTATTGGATGTTTAGGAAACTTCACTTCTTCATTATCTAAGTCATGCCATAGAGATTTACTCTTTTTAGATCTTTCTCCTAATCCGTGCCTGATGGTTTTCAGGATATGACTACTTCAAGGGCTAACGTTGAAAGGAATAAGGAAGAAAATGTGGATCAAGAAGTTCCTCCTCAAGCTCCAATTGACCCTTTGGAATAGAAAGTAACAAATGAGAAGTTTAGGTTTGGTTTTCAAATGTTGATTAAGGCTGGGATAGATACTCCAGAATTTTATGGGTCAAAAATAGAGGAAGATCCTCAAGAGTTTATAGATGAGGTATCTAAGGTGTTGGACTTTGTGGGAGTGACTCTGGTAGAGAAGGTGGAGTTGGCTTCTTACCAACTCAAATGAATGGCTCAAGTATGATTTAATCAGCGGAAAGAGGCTAGATCGGTAGGAATGGGTCCCATAGAGTGGGAAAGGTTCAAGAGTGCTTTTTTAGATAGGTTCTTCCCTCTAGAGGTGAGAAACGCTTTACTTATTGAGTTCATTAATCTTAGGCAAGGTAATATGAGTGTTAAGGAATATGCATTGAGGTTCACCCAATTGCCTAAGTATGCTCCATGTTTGGTGTCCGACTCTAGGTCGAGAATGAGTAAGTTTGTGTCAAGAGTGTTCAATTTGGCAGTGAAAGAATGTCGTAAGGCAATGCTTGATCATGATATGAATATTTCTCGTCTTATGGCTCATGCTCAACAAATTGAGGAAGAGAAACTTGAAGTAATGTTTAGGGAGAAAAATATGCTTAGGATTGATGATGATAATTCTTCTCTTGAAAGTTTTTTTCGAATAGGGTCCTTCTAAAATTTCCCCAAGATATAACCTAGAAAGGGTGTCCAACCCCAAGTCTCAAGGAAGGAATAGTAGACTCCTATTTCCTACTTCTGCTAGATGTGGCAAAAGACATAAGGGTAGATGTTTAGCCGGTATGGAGGGTTTTTATGATTGTGGTGAGATTGGCCACAAGATGAGAGATTGTCCAATGATGATGGCCAAGGGAAGGGAGAAGAAGAAAATTAGGTTTTATGCTCTCTAAACTAGAGGTGAACAAAAGTGTCCTTCGAATGTTGCTCCCGATATGTGTTTTATGCTTAATTAGATTCCAGTGTTGCTTATCTCTTGTGACTTGATAGACTTTGATGTTTTCTTTGGTGTTAATGGATTGTATTATGGTTATGTGTATTTGATGGTAGAACCCGACTTAGTCATGATGAGTTTAGGGGTATGTGGGCAGATTTCATGAATAGGGTGTTTAAGTAATGCCTAGATGTGTTGAGTGAGTAGACTCCTTTAAAAAGGGTAGAAGTATAATTCACCGTTATTTAGAATCATCTTGTGTGATGGATGTGAAAGCTTAGTGATGACTTTCTCGAAACTTAGAAATGAAAAAAATGATGCTTAGAAAAGTCTGTATAGGATTGCTCCCAAGAGGGAGATGATGTTCTTAGATAGCAAGGTCGATGAGTGTTCTTGATGTTCCTGATATGGGTTGGCTTGAAAATCTCACTTTGAGAGGTGTAGTGAGTTGAGAAGTTTACTCCCGATTTTGTAGGCTCCTATGAGATCTTGAATGGTGTGGGTAAGGTTGCTTGTGAGCTAGAGTGCTTAATGAGAACTTCTCTTATTTAGAAGTACCGGTTGGGATCTTAGACCGGCAAGTTAAAGAAATAGACGACCAAGGAGGTTGCTTCCATAAAATGTTGAGGAGTGGTCTTTTTGTAAGGGTTTTAGCTGAGGGTGCTACTTGGGAGGCTGAGGGTCAATGAGATGCCCCGATGTCCTCATCCCTTTTCTTCTATTCCTATTTTAGCCTTGAGATGATGAGTTCCTCATGGTTTGTGCTTTATGAGAGGTCATGTGTGTGTAGATGTCATGACCCAGGGCTACCCCCTAGAAGAAACATAGCGTACTTGACCCCGTAGGGGTCTCATACAAGCATCATAGCTTTTAATTGCATAAGATACTTGGAAATAGTGTGTAATTTACAAATTTTCTTTTATAAATCCAACAATTGAAAACATTAAAAAGCAAGCGGAAGCCTATCGTCTCACATGGCCATCTAAACAATATCTTTAAACATAATATGGTCACGACCCTTTACAATCGAAAGACTAACAAATGTCTATTACATGAAAAGAAAGGAAACATCAACTACTTGTCCTTAATCTATGAGGACATACCAATTAGTCTTGGAGAATCTCAATTCCAAGCTTCAACTAGAGAGAAAGCTACTCACTGGCCGAAACCTACACTTGTAGTAAAACATGAAGAAATATGGGTTAACATAATTAAGTACTAAGTATGATAGCCATGCAAAAACCATGCTTAAAACGGACATTTTATTTGAAAGTCATGCTTGTATGCCATTTTGATAAAACTTCATGAACATAAGCATAAGAGACATAATATACACACATAACAAACATACAAGTCATTTATCCACATTAGGACATAATCAACATATACACCATTACCTTCACATTAAGCCTTCACCTTAAGTAACCCTCAAGCTAAACTTTGTGCAATGTATGGATAACGTCCCATACCACCATCCATACAAAAGTATCTCCTTAGGGTAAGTGAACTTACCATTCAACCTTTCCATCATTATACAATACTCATACATAAGAGACATAAACCTTTCATAAGTCATATCAACTCCTAAGGACCATCATCTAGGCCAACCCCAAGTCATACTTGTGCAATATGTAAGTAGCATCCCATACTACTTCTCACACTAAGTACTCCTTTGGATTCACCCTAGACAAGGCACATTTATACTCAATAAGTCATGGCAAGGAAGTAACTCATAATACAATCCAAGTATATCATACATCATCTCTTTTAAGCATACAAGAGTCAACATTCTTCATTAGCTTCATTTAGAGCACCTTCATTCATTAGACATTAAACCAACATTCTCATAAGCATCATCATAAGAGCACATTCATTACACTTAACATTATAAAGGAACACACCACAACCCCTCTCAAAGCCTACTTGTGCAATGCATGGATGGCATCCCATACTACTACCCACACTAAGTAGAGCATTCTTGAGTAGCCATAGTTCAATAACATTCTTTGTGAGGGTAAGCCTTAACCGACATACACCATGTGAGCAATTCATGGAATCTCGGTGTCACCCTCACTGGATAAGGGATTCCTACTTGCCTAAGGTAGGACCATTGTTTTTAGCTTAGGTGGATCCACTAGCTAGAACTATGTGGGCACATAGTTTAAGGGATAAGGATATTGCTTTTAGATACCCCGCCTCAACTCATGGATGAGCATCCATCTCAAGAGATTGTTACTAGGTGCCCCGCCTCAACTCCCGGATGAGCACCTACCTCAAGCGATATCCTCTCGGTGCTTAGCATTATTCCCCACGGAATACTTAACATTCATTACATTAGTTCATTATTATGGAAAAAGAGATTGTTACTAGATACTCCGCCTCAACTCATGGATAAGTAAGCATCCCAAACCCAACATTATTCATTGGATAACTCATAGATTCAAAGATGAGAATAGCCTTTCACCTAAGAATCCCTATATTGTGAGAAAGTCCTTTCACAACATGTCATTATCATTCATTAGAGTACAACTGAGAATAGCCTTTCAATCGACCCATCATCATTAACATAATCATAGAAACTTCATTCATTCTTCATTCAAGTGTGTGTGTATGTGAGAATGAATGACTTGAATATGCTAGATGAGTTTTGCCTAAAAGCTTATGAAAGTTCAGTCTTGTACAAAGAGAATATGAAGAGGTATCATGATCAAAGAATTGAAAAGCGAGAATTTGTGGTTGGTGATCTTGTGCTTCTATTCAACTCTAGGTTGCGCTTGTTTCCAGGCAAACTCAAGTCCAAATGGACTGGGCCATTTTTGCTCACAAAAGTGCTCCCCCATGGAGCGGTTGAGCTTGAAAATAGTGATGGAACAAGGTTCATAGTGAACGGGCAAAGGATCAAGGTCTATCTGGGAAATGTTGAGAGTGTGCAAGAAGTGGTTGAGGCCTACCATCTTGATGAAGTCTGAGTAATCAAGAGGCATGCGTCGTGCCGCGACGTTAAAACAAGCGCTGCTTGGGAGGCAACCCAAGATGTACAATATAGCCAACGATAGGATATATTTTTTTAGTAGTTTTCTTTGTTTGATTTCATCCCTGTATCAAATTACATAGTTATTTCAGTTTTGTACTAGTGTTGGCTAGAATTAGCATAGGGTCCGTGTTTAAAAAGTGTCCAGAAAATGTAAAAAGAATTGCCTAATGTTTGCTACATGTGCAGGTATGCTATGAAAATTCTGCAGAAAATGGTCTAGTGCTGAGGTCTACGGACCCCAGTGATGGTCCGTCGATCCATCCACAGACCGTGGATGGTGTCCGTAGATCCCAGGTAAATCCCTACAACTTGTCCAAGTGTAAGAGTGATCTACGGTCCCAATCTATGGACCGTAGATCAACCGACGGACCGTAGACGGGGTCTTGTGAGTCCAGAACCCTAATACTGCCTGACCCGACCCGGACCCATCCTATTTAAAAACCCCCAATTTTAAATCATTCCACTTCCCTCCATTTAATCCAAAAACCGTTTCATAACTTCCCAAACTCCTTAAATCACTCCATCACTGCCCAATTAATCTTCCCTTCCTTTTCCCCAAACCCCTAAATTCCCTTTCCTCTCCAAAATTTCCCACAAGGTTCGGTGTTCAGGTTAGTAACAAAGAGGTAATTCTTTGGTCTTGCAAAGCTTAGTGTCGTCACGCAATCACCCACTCCTCGTTGCTTGTAAGGTAATAGACTTTCCCCTCACTTTGAATTTCTGTTCATAGATTGAATATAGAAAGTCGGGAGTCGGGTCTTGACCTTGGGTAATTCGAAGATGTAATTGCATGATAAAATTGGAAGTTACAATACCCTTGGAATGATAGATAGTGATTGTGTTGTCTTGTTGTATGTGATTATAAGTCTAAATGTAAGTTTTGACCTAGGGTTCCAAAATCTATCTTAAAATACTTGTTAAAATGATAAATCGGAATCCTGAGAATGACAAACTAGCATGATTTAATGTTGAAATGCATGGTTAGACTAGGATATTGTTGAAAACGGTTTAAGAGGTGAACTTGAAAATAATAAATGGCTGAAACCTGGCATAGATCACATCCACGATACCCTGTCAACGGACCGTAGATTGGGTTCGTGGTTAGATGCACTTGAAAATTTTACCAAGTGTGAAACCACGGATGTGGACTACGGTCCGTAGATCAATCTACGGACCATTCTGTACATCCGTGGTTTCCATATGTGACCAATATTGTTGACCCTCTGATCCACGGAAGGGATCCACGGACCGAAGATCCCCACTGTGGATGACCACTAGCCTCTGTCTGAAATATTCATGGGACTTTGTTACTGTTCGTTTACAGTTCTAAATTTTTTCTAAGTGTGTTTATGTTAGTTTTGGCACTAATATCACTTCCACAGGCATGATGGCACCCAAGAAGCTAGTCACCTACTCAAAACAGGGCAAGTCAAAATTCATTGCTCCTAGTTACAGGTTAATCGATGAGGACACGGACACGGAAAAGGACCCAGCATACGTTTCTCCGAACACAAGGACTTCTCCCACTGCACCCCGAGCCACCAGAGGCACCTCCCGGGAGGTGATTCCCGAGGTAGTCACTGTCTCCTAGTCTGATGAGGAGCACACACTGATCGGGTCACCAACTAGGGCTGCTTCCAGTTCAGCTACTGGGTCTGCGTCTAGCTCCGAGTCTACCCATGCTTCTGGATCTGAGTCTAGCCATGCTTCAAAGTCCGATTCTGCCCATGCTTCGGGGTCCAATACCAATTCAGCCACATGGTCTAGCCAGAATGAACTAGCAGCCTCATCTGATGAGGCCACTTGCTCAGAGTCAGTACCCATACCAAGGAATGAGAACCCTACTCCATTGGATGGTGAGCCAAACAGATGGTGTGTTGAGGTCCAATGGCAAATCTATAAGGATACCAAGATGAGTAATGACAAAGATAAGATGGCCCGAATTGTTACAGAGGAGCGCAGAGTCCTCATAGGGAGCTTGCACACTGTCCCCAACATCCACCGGCTTTTTAACCTTCACAAGTGTGACTGGATGGCTTGAGACCCAGGTACTTATAGTGAGGAGATTGTACGGGAATTCTACGCATTCTATACCGCCACTCTCCGTGGTTCAATTGACAAGAGCTCAAAGCCCATAGCCCAAGATCCACTCACTTCCACTATGGTCCAGGGTTGTTCGATGGACATATCACAGTCCACCATCAGCCGCTTTCTCTATGGATCTACCACGGGTCACTCTTGGTTACTAAACACAGTGGAGTTTGATTATAGATGGGACATCGTGCGAAGCGGCTCTTTCCAGAGGAATGCTAAGCAGCGAGAGGCTGTTATACTGTGGTTAGCTAAATGCATTGTTGCGGATGGCAAGCGTGCGGAGTGGGTCGCCACACCACGGTTGGGTATCCGAAAGGCCACATTAAATTTCGTGGCCACGTTCTTCTGGTTGTTGGTTCTTAATAGGGTGTCACCTTCAAAATATGACGACCAACTCATATGGGACAGAGCGGTCATGGTTGTAGCATTGGTAGCAGGAGTGGAGATTGACTTTGACCGCATGCTGCTGGAAAAGATTCACGAGAGGGAATTCAAGACCTCCACTGCTTACCCCTTCCCATATTTGATTTTCCAATTGTGCAGGGACTCTGGAGTGCCAATCTGGCATTGTGACAGGTTAATCCACCCTACAGGGACTTTGGATATAGGCCTCATTCGAGATGAGGCAAATGTGGTGGCACCTTGCAGAGAGCCGAGGTTGAGGTACCTCCCTTGGGTGTAGATCTTGCAGACACGATGGGGCAGGCATAGGGCAGTGACCCCATTATACCAGATCACACCGATACTATCCAGACCTCCTCTTCCCAGGCTGCTAGTAGGGCTCTTAGCTCATCCCAGTCCACACCATCATTAGGAGGTATTGTTGTCCCGTTGGCCAGAGTACAAAAATTAGAGGCTCAGATGGCCACACTTCTGCATCACATCCAGCCTTGGATGCAAAAGTCGATAGCCGAGTCTGAGGCCAGAATGGAGCGAAGGATGGATGACATGATGGACTGGAAGGTCCAGGCCGTTAATAAGCGTCTCGATGACTTTGAATTGCGAGCCTTGAGTGACCAGCCCCGACCATAGATCTATCATCTTTTCAGTCCAAGTTAGCCAGTCTCCAGGCCGACGTTGATGCCATTCTTGATACCCCTACAGTTGACCCTTAGGCTGCACCTATTGCATTGGCTGATGATACGGTGCTGGATGCTTTATTTAGTGGGACCGCCGAGGAGGGGCCTGAGCCTACACATACCAAAGGCAAGAGGCACAGTTCTAGTTGCACCGAGGAGGAAAAGCCCAAAAGAGATAGCGTAGGCAGGAGAAGGAGGCTAGGAAGGCTTCGATTTTAGATGAAGAATTGCGCCAACAAATGGTGCGTGAGAGTATTGCAGGGGCATCAATTTCTGCCCCAGTTGTAGAGGTCCCGCCTATTGTAAGGGATCTTCTGAGCACCACTGATGGTGCGGTTAGGATGATAGAGAGCACTACTGAGGGTTCTATAATGGATGATGTGGGCACTACTGACGGTGACCAGACTATTTTTCCAGCGGGCTCCGAGAAACCGGACCCACCCGCTTGTTGATGATTCACCGACGCTATACGCCACATGTTTGCTTCACCCAATCCATTTTCTTTTACTGCTTTTGTATGCATTGGGGACAATTGGATCTATTTTTGTTGGGGGTGGGGTAAATGGATTGTGAGTGATAGGGTGAAGTCTGAGTAACCCAACTCATAATCCTCTCTTGGGGTTTTTTTGCCTGTGTTCTTTTTCCCCAAGAGACTGTTTAATTTATGTTGAACCGGCATGTGTTAGGATCGTATGTGTAGAAGCATGAAAATGAAAGAAGCATGATGGCTTATGAAAAATGATACCCGTCAGATTTTGTGATGTATGCTAGAATTTATAGGCTACGATAAGTTGAATGTGTTGGCTCTGAGTATGACATGATAATGAACCAACTTGATGGCATGACTTAAGCTAAAGCTTGAACTGGGCAATCTGATAATCTGATATGAAACTTTGTGCAAAGAGTGAGTGAGAATAGTTGATTGTTCAAACAGTTTTTGTGCCAATCTACAACTTGCCCAGTTACTCCTGATAAGACAATCTATTCTAGAGGCTAGGAAGTGATCATAGGTCGTTGTTCTGATAAGTCCACAAATTGCCTAAAAGAATCCAACCAAACGAAATAAATGCTCCCTTTGATCTAAATACTTTGAGCCTACATTAGACCATTTCTTTCTAAACCACTAACTTACCTTCCCATAATCTACTATGAAAGCTTAAATGTAATGTCAAGGAAGGCAACAAGTCACTAAATGTACCCAAATGTACCACACCTGACCTTGAGCCTGCGTTACAAGCCACGAATGTCCTATAGTGATCCTCAAATCTAGTTTAGAGAGTCTAAGCAGTGAAAATAAGGGCAAGCTTATGGCATTGAGCACTAACTGTATTTGAAATTACTTCTGAGCGTGAGTGTTGAATAAATCTGTGTACCATGAATGACATTCATTTTTGTGAAAAGGGGATTCCGTTTGAAGTAAGGGCACTAGTTATATTGTCGGAAAGTTGGTACCTTGGTGATAGTGAGGCAGTGTATCTTGTATGTTGTTTGGTCGATCGGTGTCATGGTTTGATCCGCATGAATTAGCTTGTCGAGTCTAAGAGAACAAATTTTGTACCCAAAAAGAGATAGGGGTAGAGAGCTATGTGATTGCTTTTGCTTGAAATGCTTGCTTCTATACAAGTGTTGTTTAGAGTCTTAGTGTGTCGCTTGAGGATAAACAACGAATTTAAGTTGAGGGTGTTGCTATACCGTGGGTTTACGGTATTTCTAATACATTTCACTTACAAATTGTGTGTGTCTAGGGCCTTTTTGTATTGGTTTTTATGTGCTTTTATCATATTTTGCAGGAAAGATGTTCAGGCGCAGAAGTAAAGAGACAGCTGAAAGAAATGCAGAAAAAAGGCATTCACGGAGGTGATCTACGGACCGTAGGTCTATTGATGGTCTGTAGGTGATGGTCGTAGATCAGCAGGCAAGGCATGGAATGCAAATCAGGCAAATCTGACCAAGTGTGGAACCACGGTGACTAATGACGGTCCGTAGATTGATCTACAGACCGTACTGTTGATCCGTAGATTGATACTGTGAGGGTTCCAGTACCTAATTTTTGAAGATTTATATGGAGTCCGAAGGGTGGGGGGTTTTCTTCGGGGCTCGAGAGATGGAATAGATAGGGCCCCACAAGTTTGAAATTCGCCGCTGGGGAATTCACACGAAAGGGAACGAGGAATTCTCAACGAAAAAAGTGCTCTCTAAACCGAACGTGAAAGTTGTTTTCCATCAAATGGATTTTCCTGTAACTCTACTCTCGACTTGGATTATATATCCAAAAAGGTCTAAGTGTGGAGCTACGGAGGGGGATTGATGGACCGTAGATCGATCTACGGTCCGTACTGCAGTTCCGTCGTTTGCTTTAGAGAAGCTAATTTTTAAAAGCTCAAATATTTTTTAAGTCCTGGCTGATGAAAGGGACTCACAGACCGTTGATCCATTGACGGTCCATGAGTCAGTCTTGTGGAATAAAGACGCGTGCCTGAACAAACTTTCCTTAATTTGTTTCCCTTTTAACTTAGGACTTGTTTTCTATAAATAGGGCATGTAAACCTCGTTTTTGGGGCTTAGACATTATTATTCTAGTTTTACTTTGTGACTTGGGAGTTTAATTTGCAAACCTAGTAATTATTGATTTCCTAAGTTCGTTTTAAAGATTTTGGTTTTGCAATTCAAGTTGAACTTCTGGGTTTATTATTCTTCTTACGTAGGTTCATGATTTCTTTGTCTAAAACTATGAGTTGTGTTCTTGCTAATATGGGTACCTAAATCCACAACTAGGGTTGTGGGAACCATGAGCGATTAACAAATTATGAATAGTAAATAAGCAATTCTTGACTAGAATTTTGCATGCATTAATAATTCTTTCGTTTAGAAGTCTTTTTAATGGTGGCCAACGTTAGAACTCGCCTTGTTACTACTTGCCAGACCAAGGAGGTAATTAACAAGAAAAGAATTATCAACATAGATTTATTGTGATACTATCTAATAGGCTAGTGTCAATTGGTGCGAAGTAATAACTAAGCCAAACATCGATTATGATCGCTAATATGAGGTATAGGTAAGGGTTAGTAAATTATACACACGTAGCCGAACCAAGGTGCGGGGTGAAATTCTCTAGATGCTGGACCAAGGATTTAGAGATACATAATTACCACTTTGCATGTGATATACTAGGAAAGGATTGTTATTACTAGGATTACTGCGTTATGAGCTAGTGGGGAACACGTATACCCTAGTTAATTCTCTCATCTTGACAACAACCATAATTAACTTGTGTTTACTGAATTCTTATAATTTGTTTTACAAATCCCCCTCTTTAATTACTTGTTTGTTTTTGGAATTTATTTGACTAAACGAATATAAGTGTTGGTTAAAGTTAAGTCTAAACCATTTTCCTTGTGGGATCGACCCCAACCTACAAGTTGGGTTATTTACTTGAGAACGATCACTTATGCTTCTTTAGGGAGGTGTAATTTGAGCGTATCAATTAGATGGTTTGAGACAAATGTAATAGACTTCCGTTTTAAATTTCCATACTTTTCTATTATCTTATGTAATGATATGCTAGGGGGCATGCATGAGACCTCTTCGGGGTCAAGTACGCCTTTTTACATATAGGGGTACCCCAGGGTCGTGACAATCCTAAACTCAATTCTACCCATTCATCTCGAGAGAGTGGATGCATTAAGGTTGTGGGCTAAATATCTTGTTAAGCTTATCAATGTTCGAGAGAAATCGCCTGAACCATAATAGGTGTTCAAGAGAAAGCTATTGCACTTAAAGTCCAGCCTACCCATAATATTTCAGCATATTATTGTTAAATTTCAATTACCCATACAACGTAATTAGCTTATAAACTATCACATCCCAAGAATTTCTCGTAATATTATTATTTCACTGTTTTCATACTTTTTTCAGTTGTTAATAGACAATCCTAACACCCTATCTGACATTCGTTGTCACCCCTTTAGATTTCATTGTATGATTTCGATAATTTTTATTCCTATAACCGCATAGACCTCATTTTACTTTGTAACTGAATTTAAACACGTACCGTTCCGTGTGGGTTCAACCCTAACTCTTTGTTGGGTTTTATACTGTTTAACAATCTTTTGCACCTAGAATTGGATGAGGTGTATTTGAGACATTATATCAGCGGTTTAAGAGGGCTAAAAGATGGACTATTTCGGACATTATTGGGATTCCACCGGGCATTTGTTCTCACAAAATCCAACTCGTGCCAGACAGTAAGCCAAGTAATGAACATCAAAGGAGACTGAATCCCCCTATGCAAGAGGTTGTGAAAAAGGAAATCACTAAGTAGTTAGATGCTGGAGTTATATATCCTATTGGTGATAGTAATTGAGTTTGCTAGTTCAGTGTGTGCCAAAGAAAGGAGGAATCACTGTGGTTCCTAATGCTAAAAATGAGCTTGTCCCAATGAGGCCAGTGACTAGTTGGAGAGTGTGCATGGACTAGAGCAAGTTAAATGCATGGACTGAGAAAGATCATTTCTCAATGTCATTCATGGATCACATGCTAGATCATCTGGCTGGTAAGGGTTGGTACTATTTTCTAGATGGGTATTCGGCCTACAATCATATCTCCATAGCTCCGAAAGACCAAGAGAAGACCACCTTCACTAGTCCTTATGGGACTTTCATTTCCAAAAGGATGCCATTTGGGTTATGTAATGCTCCAGCGACCTTCCAGCGTTGTATGATGTTGATATTTTCAGATATGGTGGAGTACACGATAGAGGTATTTATGGGTGATTTCTCTATGGTAGGTGACGCATTTGATGACTATTTGATGCATCTAGCCGAGGTACTAAAATGATGTGAAGAGTTCAATCTTCGGCTCAACTGGGAGAAGTGCCACTTTATGGTGAAATAGGGTATAGTTTTGGGTCATCAGATTTCACAGAAAGGTATTGAGGTTGATAGAGTTAAAGTTGAGGTAATAGAAAAGCTTCCACCACCCATCTCTGTAAAAGGTGTTCGAAGTTCTCTTGGGCATGCAGGTTTCTCCTGGAGGTTCATAAAATATTTCTCGAAAATTGCACACCCATTTTGCAAGTTATTTGAGAAAAAATCTAAATTTTAGTTTGATAAAGCTTGTCTGAGAGCATTTGAGGAGTTGAAAAAGAAACTAGTGTCAGCACCTATCAATTTTTCACTAGATTGGGGAAACCCATTTGAAGTAAACTGTGATGCGAGTGGGGTGGCGCTTGGTGTGGTATTAGGACAGAGGCGAGAGAAGATCCTTCATCCAGTTTACTATGCTAGCAAAGCTCTGAATATGGCTCAAAAGAACTATACTGTGATTGCATAGGAACTCTTTGTTGTAGTTTTCACATTTAAGAAATTTAGATCGTACTTGCTTGGTACTAAGGTCATAGTGCATATTGACCATTCTGCATTGAGGTATCTATGGGTAAATAGGATGCAAACCCAAGGTTGATTAGATGGGTGCTCCTACTGCAAGAGTTTGATTTTGAGGTAAAGGATAGAAATGGAATAGAAAATTAGGTTGTTGATCACTTGTCCAGAATCAAGAAGGAAGGTATAATCAAGCTAGAGGATGGAATTGAGATTAATCATCTGTTCCCTGATGAACAGGTATTGGCTGCTTCTTACGATCTTATCCCTTGGTTCACAGATTTTGCTAACTACTTGGCAAGTGATATGGTTCAATCGGATTTGTCATTTCACCAAAGGAAAAAGTTTGTGTCTGATGTGAAGAAATTCTTTTGGGATGAGCCTTACTTGTTTCGTGTTTGTGCTGATGGGATTATTCATCGTTGTGTGTCCGAGGTTGAGATGATGAGTATACTAGAGGTGTGTTATTAATCTTCTGTTGGTGGGCACCATAGTGGTATTCGAACTGCGCATAAGATTTTGCAGTGTGGGTATTACTGGCCTACAATCCACCAAGATGATCATGATTTGGCCAAGTCTTGTGATCGTTACCAGCGTGAAGGAGGAATTCAAAAAGACAAGAACTACATATGAACCCAATACTGGTTATTGAACTTTTTGATGTTTGGGGTCTTGATTTCGTGGGTCCATTTGTTAGTTTGAATAGGGTGAAGTACATTCTTGTAGCAGTTGACTATGTATCTAAATTGGTGGAAGCAGTCGCACTTTCAAACAATGAGGGAAAGAGTGTCACCGATTCCTAAAAAAGGATATCTTCTCCAAATTTGGTACACCAAAGGCAATCATAAGTGATGGAGGTTCTCACTTTTGTAATAAATTGTTTAAGGTGTTGCTTGAGAAGTATAGTGTTCTCCACAGCATAGCAACCCCGTATCATCCGCAATCGAGTAGGCAAGTTGAAGTGTCAAATTGTGAGATAAAGCAAATTCTTGCAAAGAACGTAAATGCCAATAGAACTGACTGGTCAAGAAGGCTTGATGATTCTCTATGGGCTTATCGCACTGCATTCAAGACTCCCATAGTTATGTCCCCCTACCAACTTGTATATGGGAAGTCTTGTAATTTGCATGTAGAGCTAGAGCATAAAGTGATGTGGGCACTATAGAAGTTGAATTTGAATTGGGGTGCCGTATTAAGTCAAAGAATGAATGACATGAATGAGCTTGATGAGTTTCTCCTAAAAGCATATGAAAGTTCAGCCTTGTAAAAGGAGCAGATGAAGAATTACCATGATCAGATGATCGATAAGCGTGAATTTATTACCGGTAATTTAGTGCCCTTATTTAACTCAAGGTTACGCTTATTTCCTGGCAAGCTCAAGTCCTAGTGGACCGGGCTATTTGAAGTAACTCAAGTAATTCCACATGGAGCGGTTGAGCTCGAGAACAAGGAAGGAATGAGGTTCAAGGTAAACGATCAGAGGATAAAGATCTAGTTGGGGAAATTTGAGAGTGTCAATGAAGTGATAGAGGAATGGGATCTTGGTGAAGTCTAAGTAACTAAGGTGTCTGCGTCGTGCCGCGACGTTAAATCAAGCGCTACTTGGGAGGCAACCTAAGATGTACAATCTAGCCAACTATAAGAGTTTCTTTTCGATATAGGGAGTTTTTCTTAAATTTGCAATTTTCTAGATAGATGCTTATGAATATTTAGCTTAGTATTTGCTAGAAATATAATAGGGTATGTGGCTAAAAAGTGTCCAGAAAACATATAAATAGAGTCATAATGTTTGCTACATCTGCAGGGAAGAAAAAGAGACATTGCAGAATGTTGGCTGATGCATTGGTTTACGGATCCCATCGACGGTCCGTCAGTCCAAACACGGACCGAGGATGGCATCCATAGATCTAGGTATTTGTTATGAATTTTCGTAAGTGTTAGAGTGAACCACGAAAACCATCGACGGACTGTAGGATGACCCACGGGTCATCCACGGATTTCGTGGGTCAAAGTTAGGGTTTTAGATGACCCGAACAGACCCCATTAAAATAAAACCCCTTCATTTTAAACAGAATCCCAATTTCCCACTTTCCCCCCCAACCGTTTCAAACAGTTAATATACCCATATTCATCCCATTATCTCCCCCATTTACTCCATTATATCCTCCCTTTCCAATTCCATTACCCCCATTCTTTCTCTTCTATGCCCAAACTCTCCACTTTCTATCTTTTCCTTTCTATTTCCA
Source organism: Solanum acaule (assembly GCA_036250505.1). NCBI lineage: Eukaryota > Viridiplantae > Streptophyta > Magnoliopsida > Solanales > Solanaceae > Solanum > Solanum acaule. Next base: position 18,000 of record JAJOOR010013345.1, on the reverse strand, counting down.
GCAAGCATCCATGATCCGGGTTCGGTGTCAAAGTTGTTAGAGTTGAAAGAATAAATCACTACACTACTCACTCACCGACTTGGCTTACTTGTAAGGTAATCTATTTTCACGAAAACTCTGAATTCTTCATTGTTTACTTTTGAAATCACCAAGTCAAACTTGACCTTGGGTAGTGATAAGTCCACAAATTGGACTCATTTAGAGCTTTATTTTGATAGAAATAGTATCCTCGAATGTTTATTTTGTTTCAATATCTGATGAAAACTCTTAAGTTTCAGGTATTTGAAGTTTTAGTGGAAGCATGGACACTTAGGCGCAAAAAAAGGAACAAAGAGGCTGAAAAGAACGAAAAAGCTGAAGCATGAGCATCGCCAAGAACCTTGGCGATTCGCCGAAAGGACAGACTCCGCCCTTTGTTCCAGTATGCGAAGCCCTGAAGGAAGAGGATCAAAAAGACGATGAAAGGAGTAGTCGGCGCTTCACTGAATATTTCTGCGAAGCAGTATTATACCGCACAGTGGTCCAGAATGTGAAGATGTTGTAGGCAAGCACTCAATGGTGATGAGACAGAAGAAGGGCGAGTCGCCGAGTCATTCGGTGGACTCGACTAACCTCGCCGAACTATCCGCCTGCACTAATTTCTGATGGCTATAAATACTAAACTCTTTATTAACTTTATAAGTTCCAAACCATTATTATTATTTTCATAATAGAATAGTACGTTTTTAGATATTTTCTCTCAAGTTTGGAGAGGGTTTTGTGGGAGACATGAAGAGAGAATGATTTCATCTTTCCCAAGTTGGAAGTGGGTCTTCTCCATTCTTCTTCCTTTGCTTAAATCAAGGTTTAATTTCTTATACCCATTTGATTTTAGTATTATTTTAGGTGTATTCTGTTATTTCTTAATGTGTGGCTAAAAACCCACCCCATTCTTGGGGTGTGATTTAGCAAATATGTGTTGATATTGTTGTTGGGTCTTGCTTGCTGATAGTGTAGATGTATTTTAATAGTGATTTCACCTAGTGGTTGTAGTTTAATTTAATGGGTTTGTAGTTGCAAATACAAAACCACCTATGTGTTTTCGGCATGCCCGAGAGGGAGGTCGCGAAACCAAGACCATTAGACTGATGGCCTAAGGGGTGGGTCGACATGAGGTTCAACCTGAGAGGGTGAGCCCTAGTCCCATATCCTAATACTCAGCTCGAGAGAGTGAGTGGGGTAAGGCGTAGGCTGGTCTTCATGCGGCAAATGGGTGTCTGAGAGGAACCCATTTGAAACGGGGTAAGTTGCCCGAGAGGGAATTTATTTCCATCTAAAACCTAGCCTAGTCACTATTATCTTGCAAATTTCCTATTAAAAGCATGTACCCAACGATTTATCTCAACTTGTATTGCGGTCACACCCCAAGAACATTTCCCCATACTTGATTTTCTTGTTAATTTTTGCTATTTTTACTACTTGTGACAAAAACCCCACTTGATATTTGACACTTTTGTGTCACCCCCTTTAATTTACTATGTTTTTAATCGTTAATGTCTTTAGTTACGACTAGTTAGAGCTAAATTGTATTTTTCTATCAATTCTCAAAACCTCTCCCTTGGGACACGACCCCAACCTTTAGTTGGGTTACTATACTATCGACGATCGTAGACACTCATACCGTAGGTTAGTGTCGTTGGTCATGATAAGCATCAGGTAGTTAATAACTTGTTAAAATTATTGACATCTAGTTAAGATACTGCCCATGGAATGATTGTGTGTGAGTATGTTGTCAATTTAACTTGAAAAAAAGGATTTGATAGGTCTAATTGGGAATTTTGACTTAGGGTTTTCGTTGTTCCTGTGTTGAAAGTTGAATGTTGCATAATCGAAACCCTACGGATGATGAACTACCACATAATATGTTTAAATGCATGTTAATACTTAGATTAATTGATTGATTGTTGAAGTTAATGTGTTGTATGAAAATTTGGAACTTTATACCTGCCACAGTTCTAGTATACGACCACCACCAATGGACCGTAGGTCGTGGTCCGTAGCTAAGTTGCTGAAAATTATTTGCTAAGTTGTGAACCACGGAGTGGACTACGTTCCATCGTTCCATCAACGGACTGTTCTACATATTTGTTGTTCCAACTTCATAAAACCAAAAATGGACCCTTTGATCTACCGAGGGGACCCACGGGCCATCACTCCATCGATGGACCGTAGGTACCCACCATGGGTTACAATAAACAGCTACTGTCCAAATTTTTTTATTTTTTATTCAAGTCATACTTGTGTTCTAAAATTATTCCTTGGTTCTTTTAGACTTCTTTTAGTACTTAGTCGTCTTCCACAAGTACCATGGCTCTGAAAGAGACACCCATTTACTCCAGAAGAGGCAAGTCAAAGTCGGTTGAACCCTCGTGTCGACTTCTTGGCGAATCTACTAGAGAAGAGTACATATCAGGGCAAACTAGAGGCTTCTCCACTGTCCCTATGACCACAAGGCACCAGAACAGGTAAATGGTTGTTTCTGACGAGGATAATCTCTCCTCCATCACCCCCGTAGTTGCCCCCCAATCTAAGGAAAAGGCCCAACATGCTGAGGAGTAGCATTCTGGCTCAGAATCGCAGTCCGGTTCCAGTTCTAGTTTTTCACCAGCCTTTGCCTCTGATGCCACTAGCTCTGGATAGGCTCATGACCAGCCAGGCATATCGATGTTCCCCGTTCTACTGACCAACGAGCTAAACAGGTGGTGTGTTGAGGGTCTGTACTAAATATACTATGATGGAAAGAACCGGAACGAGCATCACAAACAGGCTCGTACCATTACTAAAGAGCGCCAGGTACTTACAGGCAGCCTCCATATTGTGCCCACTATTAAGGAGTTGTTCAAGAAGCTTAAGTGTGAGTGAATGGCGCGGAGTCCAAGAAAATTCAGTGAGGCGATGACCCGAGAGTTCTATGCCTCCTACGCTGCCACTATCTGAAATGTTATTCCTAAATGGGCCAAGCTACTAGCTCAGCCCCACTTCAGGCTACCTTGGTGCACAACTTTTCCGTTGACATCTCCAAGACCACTATTTGCCGGTTTATTTATGGCCCAACCCACACTCTGCCTATAAATGTCGTGGAGTATGACTACATGATGAGAGAGCGGGACATTCCATAGGGATGCCGAGCAGAGAGTGACTTTACACCGTTGGATGGCCGGTAATATTGCCGAGGATAGGGAGAGCACTGAGTGGGTGCGAAATACTTTTTTGCCTATCCGAAAGGCAAATCAAAGCTTCATTGTGTAGTTCTTTTGGGCCGTTGTGCGTACTAGACTGTCCCTTACACAGGCGGACAACATGGTTACATGGGATCGAGCCGTGATGTTGGCAACTACTATGGCGGGACTTGAGCTTGATTTCGCCCAGATTCTGATCGCCGAGATTCATGAGAGGGCCTTTAAGTCCACCACAACTTTTACCATTCCTTGTCTTATAGTTCATCTGTGCAGGGCAGCTTCGGTGTCTATTTGTTATTTTGATAGGCTGACAGAGGCGACCAAGACAGTGGACATCGGCCTTATTAGCGATGATGCCAATTTGGCTGCACCATGGAGGGAACCATAGGTTTACCTAACCCGCCTTGGGTTCTGATTTTGCTACTGATGTGGAGCATATACAGGCTGGTGACACTACCATACTTCCCACTTTTGGGGATGCCCAGGCTCCCCCTTCCACTTCCACCAGCCAGGCTGCTAGCTCATCCCGAGTCACTCTCCCTTCAGGGTCCACATTAGTTCCTCTGGCCGGAGTCCAAAAGTTGGATACCTAGATGGCTACTTTGTTGCAGCACATGAGCCCATGGATGCAACATTTTGTTGAGGAGTTTGAGGCTCATATGGAGCGCATCATAGATGCGAAGATTCAGGCAATTCATAAGAGGGTAGACGCATTTGAGTTTAAAGTTTTAGAGAGGCTTGCACCTACCATTGACATCACCACTTTCCCGAAAGAGTTTTCTAGCCTCCGTTCTAATGTTGATGCCCTTCTAGCCCCCTCCTGAGTTCTACCAAAGACAGCTCCTGTTACTCAGGCTGATGATGTGGTGATGACTGCACTTTTCGCTGACACTGGACCACCACCCGACCCCTCCCGAGCGACTGGGAAGCGCCACTATTCTTTAGTACCGACTTTTGACGCTAAGGAGACTTGCTGAAATAAGAAGAGGGAAAGGCAGTAGATTGAGGCTGCTCAGAGACAATCTTTGTTTGAGGATGAGTTGCGCCTGAGGAGTGCCCGTTAGATGGAATTTGCAGGTGCATCTGATTCGAGGAGCGCTACTCAGGGTGTTCTGGTTGTTGATGAGGGAGCTACTGATGGCGTCACATTTGTTGATCTAGTGAGTTCCAGGAAACCAGACCCACCCGCATCTTGATGGATCTTCGGCGCATATGCACCACATGTTTTCTTTACCGTATGCTTTACTTTTCTTTTTTTTCTATGCATTGAGGGAAATTGCACCATATTTTGTTGGGGGTGGGTAAATGGGTTGTGAGTGATAGGGTGAAGTCTGAGTAGCCCAACTCATAACCCTCACTTGGGGTTTTCTTGCCTATGTTCTTTTTCCCCAAGGGAGTGTTTTACTTGTATGTTGAACCGACATGTTTAGGATTGTATTTGTAGAAGTATTTTGAAAGAATGAAAGCATGATGGCATAAGAGCTTGAAATTGATACATGTCCAAAATTTTCAAATGTGCTAGATTTATAGGTTTAATGAGTTGAATGTGTTGGATCTTGATGTGACATTATAAGGAACCGGTATGATAGCATGACTTAACCTAAAACTTTAATTGGGTGCTTCAATAATTCGATAATGAAACAATGTGCCAAGTGCAAGTAAGTAGGCTTGTATGTTCATGTTGTATGTGTCAATCTAGAACTTACCCCGTTGGTCCTGTTAAGATAATCTAGGCTAGGAATTGGTAAATGATCATAGGCCCTTGTTCAAATAAGTACATATAAGCCTAAAAGATTCAACCAAAAGAAATAAGTGTTCCACTTTATTCAAATGTTTGAGCCTAACAAATACCACTTCTATCAATACACCTAACTCACCTTCCTAAAAAGTTTCTTTTGGCCCTGGTCCCTCTTTTGACATGTGCAACTTAACTAAGGCAAAAAGCCTAAGTTGAGGGTGGCTAATTCAAAGTTACTTTAATCTTAGCCCCGGTCCAACTTTGGATATTGTGCACCTTAACTCATGAAAAATACATAACTTGAGGGTAGCTATGTGATGAGTCCACAAATTGGACTCATTTAGGGCTTTATTTTGATAAGAATAGTGTCCTCGAATGTTTATTTTGTCTAAATATCTGATGAAAACTCTTAAGTTTCAGGTATTTGAAGTTTTAGTAAAAGCATGGAAACTTAGGTGCAAAAAGAAACAACAAGGCTGAAAAGAACGACGAAGCTAAAACCCAAGCATCGTCAAGCACACTTGGCGATTCGCCGAACAGATTTACTCTGCCCTTTGTTCCAGTACGCAAGGCCTTGAAGGAGAAGGATAAAAAAGGCGATGAAAGGAGCAGTCGATGCTTCACCGAATAGTTCCGCGAAGCAGTACTATACCACTTAATGGTCCATAAAGTGAACGTGCTGAGGGCAAGAATGAAACGGCAATGAGACACACGAAGGGCTAGTTGCCGATCGACTAACTTCGCTGAAAGATCCGCAGTGCTATTTTATGAAGTCAATAAATACTTAACTTATTATTATTTTTAAGAGTTGAACTTTTATTTTAATTTCCAAAATAGAATAGTACTTTTTAGATATTTTATTCTCAAGTTTGGAGAGCGTTTTTGGGAACTTGAAAAAAGGAATTCATCTTCCCCAAGTTGTAAGTGGGTCTTCTCTATTCTTCTTCCTTTATTTAAATTAAGGCTTAATTTCTTATACCCATTTGATTTTACTATCATTTTAGGTGTATTTTATTATTTCTTGACTGTGGCTAAAAACCCCCATTCTTCGGGTGTGATTTAGCAAATATGTGTTAATATTATTGTTGGGCCTTGCTTGCTAATAGGTTAGATGTAGTTAAATGGTGATTTCACCTATTGGTTGTGGTTTAATCTAAAGGGTTTGTAGTTCAAAATACAAAGCCACTCATGTGTTTTCGAGTTGCCTGAGAGGGAGATCGCGAAACCAAGACCACTAGACTGATGGCCTAAGGAGTGCGTCGACATGAGGTTCAGCTCGAGAGGGTGAGCCCTAGTCCTATATCCTAACACTCAACTCGAGAGAGTGAGTGGGGTAAGGCGTAGGCTAGTCTTCATGTGGCAAATGGGTTTCCAAGAGGAACGCATTTGAAACAGGGTAAGTTGCCTGAGAGGGAACTTATTTCCATTTAAAGCTTACTCTAATCACTATTATCTTACAAATTTCTTATCAAAAGCATGTACCCAACTATTTATCTCAACTTGTATTGCAGTCACACCCCATGAACATTTCCCCATACTTGATTTTCTTGTTAATTTTTTCTATTTTTACTAATTGTGACAAAACCCTCAAATCGTTAGTTGACACTTTTGTGTCACCCCATTTTATTTAATATGTTTTTACTCGTTAATATCTTTAGCTATGAATAGTTAGAGCTTAATTTTACTTTTCTATCAATTCTCAAAACCACTCCCCTAGGACACGACCCCAACCTTTAGTTGGGTTACTATACTATCGGCGATCGTAGACACTCATACCATAGGTTAGTGTCGTTGGTCACGATAAGCATCAAAATGGTGCCGCTGCCGGGGAGTGGTGTTATTTGAGAATTTTTAGAGTAGTAGAATTTTTGTTCTTCGTAGTTGTAGTTCACGTATTTAATTTTTACTTTTGTTCTGTTAATTGTGTAAACATTTCAGAAAGCGTGAGTGTTAATGGTAGTAACGGGAGCCAAGTAGGCCATCAAAATGACATTGGTAACCGCAATGATGTCCAAGAGCCCAACATCAATGATCCACATCTCATGGGAGGTGTCGGAGCCATCCGTCTACCTCCAGCAGAGGGAAAAGCGGTGTTCCACATAACAAGCACCATGTTGCAACTTTTGCAACTAAAAGGACTTTTCAGTGGATTGGCTCATGAAGACCAACATGAACATCTTCCAAACATCGTGGATGTGTGTGGTCCTTTCCCGTTCAAGAACATCTCTCAGGAATCAGTTCGATTAAGAATATTCCCTTTCTCATTGATGGGGAAAGCTTGCAAGTGGCTAGCCGAATTACCACGAAATTCAATCACTTCATGGGAGGAGCTGGTCACTGCATTTAATGTGCGATTTTTCCCTCCATCGAAGATGATTACTATTCGGGATAACATCCAAAGCTTCAAGCATCTGAATGGAAACCCTCTTCACGAAACTTGGCTGCGGTTTAAGAAATTGGTGCTACAATGCCCGACCCATGGTCTAGCTGATAATATGCTCCTTCAATACTTCAACCGGAGTCTAGACTCAGTGAACAAAGGTGTAGCTGACCAACTCATGCCCGGAGGATTTATGCAGCAACCAGACGTGGTAGCAGCTCAACTTCTCGATGGGATGACAGCCATCAACAGGGCATGGTACACTTGCGAAGACCAGGTCTCACCGGTTACATTTCAGCTATCCAAGGAGCAGGTTGAAACAGATAATGAGAGAGACCAAAACATGGCCAAGATCATGACGTAGCTTGACATCTTATCAAAAAATGTCATGGGGGCTGATGCCCGTGGTGTCAATGTTGTAGGATTCGAGGGTGCGAATCCTGAGGAGATAAAGTTTGTAGCCATGTATGACGAGGAAGTAAATTTCCTAGCTAACCAAAGCGGGGGCAACCATTCAAACTACCCAAGGCAGGGTGGTAATCAAGGATGGGTTAGAGATGAAGGCTGGAAAGATCGAGATCATTAATAGAAGGACCGTAATCCAAATTGGAAGGATGGGGAAAAGGATAGATATGAGCCTCCCCACGAGCGTCAGAAGCCCAAGGATTCGGAAGGTGGTAGGTCTGAGGATATGCTCTCGCATATCCTAAACAAAGTTGAAAGGTCAGACAAAATGCTAAAAGGTATGAAAGAATATATGTCTACCCTCAGCCAAATTTTCACCTCTCATTCAGTTTCAATCACACAGTTAGAGACCCAAATGGGTCATATCTCGTCTCATCTCAATCCGAGACAACAAGGGGGTTTGCCTAGTGACACTATGGCTAACCCAAAGAGTGAGGTCTAAAGGTTAACTTGCGTCGTGTCGCGATGTTAACTAAGGCGCTGTTTGGGAGGCAACCCAAAACCATTTACTCATTTTTTTTATTTAGCTTGATAAAATAATAGTGTGTTGTTTGTACAGATTGAGTAAGGAAAGTGCTTGAAAAGATATATGGAAGCGAGCAATAGTTCAGTTTAGCGGATCGCCGACGAGTTCAGCGCACCCAACCTTTCCCACCATTGGACGCAATACATCTTAAAGGTTAAGTCTGTAAAACTCAGCATAGTATGAATTTTGTCGGCGCATCGCCAATCCAATTGGCGATCTTGATTAAGGCCGCCAATGCATTGCTCACCTGAACAGAAAACTCTGTGATATTCAGCGAGGACATTAGATATTCGATGTTTCACTGAGTGATTAAGCGAGATCGATTGACATCGCCGAATGAGCAGAAACTGGACGGTCACAAGCCACAGGTTTAAAAGTTCCATTTCATTCACTTTTTTTCACTTTCTCCCTTTTCACAAACTCACACTCACACTTTAGCAGTATATTTATCGCACTTTTAGAGTATTTTACGTGTCAAATTGTGCTCGAATTAGGATCACATTGCTGCCTAGCAAACCAATACTATCTAATTCGATATCAAATGTTGGTAATCAAACTCCTTAGTTATTTGATCAGACTTTTAACTCATTTGCATAATCACTGACAGTAGAAAATCTCTGTTGAGTTTATGAGTCACTAGGATTGTATGTATTATTGATTAAGACTTGATATTCCCTACATGATTTGCGGGACTACCACATAGCTTTTCTTTGAAGTGGACTGTTAAGCGGTGAGAATAGAAGTTTCTTTGGGTTTTCGTTGAAATTAAGTTATATAAGCGTAAGTTGCATTTTCTGGGGTTGCGGGGTGAAATTTGAAAGGATGGGTTGAAACTAGACATATTGAGCTGATCGGCGAGATGAACATAATCCGTTAAACAACTCGGCGGTTCGCCTAACGTCCCCATTCCGCCTTTAACTGAATACTTTATGTATTAATCAATCTGTGACTTTCGACGGTCAATTTAAATCGCAAAATATATTCAGCGACTCGCCAAACATCCCTTACTTGCCCTTTCTCTGGGCCCTTGTATCAGTTGTACATCACTTTCAACGATTGGCCTAATAGGATAAGTACTTCGCCAACTAGCTTGGCAAAGAGATTCCATACCCAGAAACACCCTTTCTCTTTGGTTTGAAGTGCTATCTAAATTATCCTCAATTTTTTTGCAGTAATGGCTAGATCAAAAGTCACAGGGAGAAATGATCCACCTAGGCACATAAAAGCATGAGAGCTCAAGAAAGAAGAAAAGAAAGCAGAGCTAGCCAGACAAAGGAAATATACCAATGAAGCTAGAGCAAAGAGACAAATTCCCATCGACCCTAATATGCCTTCATGGGCTCGAAGTTTTGTTAATGCAATATGGGCCTTCGGAGCAGCTCAGGAGATTGATAAGATGATTGTAGCTAATCTTGCTGCAGAGGCAAACAGTACTCCGGATATTGATGCCCAGACATATGAAGTGACCTATTAGCCAGGATCACCTCTTTACCTCCCACTCTATCTTATTATATTTTCTACTTTTGGATTCCTATTACTTGCATTTGAGGACAAATGATCTTATTTGTGGTGGGGTGAGGCTCACCTTTTCCTGTGCTTCTTTCAGATACTTGTGTTTTGTATACATTTGGGTTGTCTGTTTATAATTTTGTTTAAAACTGCTTTTGCGATTGTTTGAGCTTGTAGCTCTCTATTCGGTTTAATTGCAAAATGATTTTGACCCTTCCAAAAAATTTTGAATTTTTTGCACATTTTTGCCACCCTTCGTGAGTTGAATATGATTGTTCTTTTGCAAAAAAAAATTAAGTCTCAGTTTCGATCAATACCGATGACTTGAATAGTGCTCTCAATTGAACGAACATGAATGTATGGCTATGACGAGGCTAAATGAAGTTGCATAGACAATATGTGAACTTTTTGCATCTCGTTGTGATTAGCCATTTATCGAATTGATTCTCTTGTAATGACCATTGCACACTAGCGAAAGTGTGTAGTCTTGTTTGACTTAACTGTCAATGCCTTGTGTGATTAGCTTGCTTTGAACCATGCATGAATAAACCTAGAATTTGCCCTGTTTGTTTGATTGATTTAGAAAGGTGTCCTATTGATATGATTTTAGGCAACTTTAAAGAGTGTGAGCCAAATTTGGCATATACCTATTTTGTGGCCTACCCGTGAGTGTGTGAAACTCTTTTTTAACACCCTTTGAGCCTTACCTTTCTTTGGAAGAACCTTGATGAACCCTAGACCTCACTTGACCCACTACCTATAATCCTCTTAATTTGTGGTTTAGTGAATAACCAACTTAGGCCAAAAGCCTAAGTTGGGGATGTGGTGAAAAGGAAAATGAGAGGTCAAGAAATGTAGAAAAAGTCCCCCTTAACCCATGGTGTTGCAGAACAGTGGAAACACCTTTAATTCAAAAAAAATGTGGAATAAGGTATGAAGGAAATCGGGTTTCCAAGCAATCCAAAAAGGTGAATAAACAGGTGACTAAGAAGAACTAGAAAAAGAATCGATAAAGGAAAATAAGGGAATGCCCTGAGATAACTACATCCCACGAGGAAGGAACCACTGAGCCTAAATGACCATATCTTTGCACTCATCCCCATTACAAGCCTTAGAAAGACCTTTTTTATCTTGAGTAAGCCGAATCGAAAGTAGATTGGAAAATAAGGGCAAACCTATTGGTAAAAACATGTATTGTGTTCCTTTTTTTAAGTGTGAGCATTACATCTGATTCCTGATCTTGAATTGATTAACCTCTGTGTGTGAATATGGAATCATTCTTCATGTGAGGGCATTTAGATACTTTTTGTCGAGCTTGAACTTGCACAAGTAACAAGTATTACGAGCACGAGAATCTCTAGTAATGGTGTGTCACAACTTGAATCTTTGAGTACACAGTTGATTTGTGCATAAGTAATTTGAATCTTGTTGTGTATGTTCATGATTGAGTCTTGTGTAGCACTGTTTGAGACACCCTTTTTAAACGACTGAACTTGAGTTTTCTTGAGGACAAGCAAAAAGTTTAAGTTGTTGATGAGTCCACAAATTGGACTCATTTAGGGCTTTATTTTGATAAGAATAGTGTCCTCGAATGCTTATTTTGTCTAAATATCTGATGAAAACTCTTAAGCTTCAGGTGTTTGAAGTTTTAGCGAAAGCATGGACACCTAGACGCAAAAAGGAACAAAAAGGCTGAAAAGAACGACGAAGCTGAAACCCGAGCATCACCAAGCACACTTGGCGATTCGCCGAAAGGATTTACTCCCCCCTTTGTTCCAGTACGCGAAGCCCTGAAGGAGTAGGATCAAAAAGGCGATGAAAGGAGCAGTCAGAGATTCGCCGAATAGTTCTACGAAGCAGTACTATACTGTCCAATGGTCCAGAACGTGAAGGTGCTGAAGGCAAGAACAAACGACAATTAGACAGATGAAGGATGAGTCACCGAAGTCATTCGGCGACATCGACTAACTTTGCCGATAGATCCGCCAGCACTATTTTCTGAAGTCTTTAAATACTGAACTTATTATTATTTTTAAGAGTTGAACTTTTATTTTAATTTCCAGAATAGAATAGAACTTTTTAGATATTTTCTCTCAAGTTTGGAGAGGGTTTTTGGGAACTTGAAGAAAGGAGTTCATCTTCCCCAAGTTGGAAGTGGGTCTTCTCTATTCTTTTTCCTTTGCTTAAATTAAGGTTTAATTTCTTATACAATTTTACTATCATTTTAGGAGTATTTTGTTATTTCTTAAGTGTGGCTAAAAACCCCCATTCTTGGGGTGTGATTTAGAAAATATGTGTTGATATTATTGTTAGGTCTTCTTACTGATAGGTTAGATATAGTTTAATGGTGATTTCACCTAGTGATTGTGGTTTAATCTAAAGGGTTTGTAATTGCAAATACAAAGCCACTTATGTGTTTTCGGCTTGCCCGAGAGGGAGGTCACGAAACCAAGACCAGTAGACTGATGGCCTAAGGAGTGGGTCGACATGAGGTTCAGCCCAAGAGGGTGAACCCTAGTCTCATATCCTAACACTCAGCTCATGAGAGTGAGTGGGGTAAGGCGTAGGCTGGTCTTCATGCGGCAAATGGGTGTCCGAGAGGAACGCATTTGAAACGGGGTAAGTTTCCAGAGAGGGAACCTATTTCCATTTAAAGCATAGCCTAGTCACTATGATCTTACAAATTTCTTATCAAAAGCATGTACCCAACTATTTATCTCAACTTGTATTGCGGTCACACCCCAAGAACATTTCCCCATACTTGATTTTCTTTTAATTTTTGCTATTTTTACTAATTGTGACAAAACCCCCAAATCGTTATTTGACATTTTTGTGTCACCCCCTTTTATTTACTATGTTTTTACTCGTTAATATCTTTAGCTATGACTAGTTAGAGCTTAATTTTATTTTTCTATCAATTCTCAAAACCACTCCCTTGGGACACCACCCCAACCTTTAGTTGGGTTACTATACTATCGACGATCGTAGACACTCATACCGTAGGGTAGTGTCGTTGGTCACGATAAACATCACTATGAAAAAGGAAACCGAAAGAAAAGGGTATGAAAAGAGTTGTGTGTAGAAGAAGGAAAAGCATAGAAAAAGATGTGACTGAATTCAAAAGAAACAAAAAGAATGATAATGATGCTGATAAACAAATAAAGAAGAAGTAAAAGAAAAAGAAAAAGTGAAAAATAAGAGCATAAAAGTAAAAGTCACATATATGCTGAAGAAAATAGAGGAAAGGAGTAGAAAATTAAAAAAAAAAATTCAAAATTGGTTGAGAAATGAGGTAAGTAGCCAATGTATTGTTAAGAAGGGCAGAAAATTCACTAAAAGTACCCAAATGTACCCAACCTGACCCTGAGCCTACGTTACAAGCTAATAAAGTCCTATAGTGATCCTAGTGACTAATTTGGAGAGTCTATGCATTGAAAATAAGGGCAAGCTTATGGTATTGAGCACTAATTGTACTTGAATTCACTTATGATCATGAGTGTTGACTAAATCCATGAACTTAAAAAGCCGATTTGTTGTGTGAAAATGAATTTCTTTGATGTGAGGGCACTAGTTACATTGTTGGAGAGTTAGTACCTTGGTGATTGTTGAAAGTGTATATGGTGATGTCTATTGGTCTGTCTATGTCATGTTTTGATACGCATGAGTTATCTTGTTGAGTATAAATGAAAAGATTTGCACTACGTAATGGATTTGATTGAGAAAGCCTTATGATTGCTTGAGTCTGTATGTTTGCTTATATATAAGTGTTGTTTAGAGTTTTAGTGTGTCACTTGAGGACAAACAACAAGCTTAATTTGAAGGTGTTGATATACCATGAGTTTACGGTATGTTTGATGCATTTCACTTAGATTTTGTATGTGTCTTGGGCTATTTTCTATTGAATATAATGTTTTATGTAATCCTTTTTACAGTAATTTGGTTCGGAAGCGGTTGACTAAAAATTGGATTGAAAAGGCAGCAACAGTAACTGACGAAGCCAACGACGGACCGTAGTTCCAACGACTGCCCGTCTTGCATATCCGTCGATGAGATCACAGAGTTTGAGTTCCAGTACCTGAACCGCGAAGGTGACCCACGGACTGTAGGTCGACCCACGGTCCCTAGGTCAGGCCGTCAGTCCAAACCGCATCTGACCCACTTTTTCTTATTTTCGTTTCCTAGTTGGTTTAGGATTTGAACACTATAAATATTACTTAATATTTCCATTTTTTGGGGTTAGACAATATTTTAGACTTTTGTTTTGGTTTTTCTGAATTATTTGGCAAACTCTTAGCAATTAATTTTCGGAAGTTGGTTTTATGCAATTTCACTTTGAATTTCAATTCAAGATTTCAGTTTTCATCTGCTCTAATTGTAAGTTCATGATTTCTTTTAACCTAAATATGAATTGTGAATTCTCATGCATGAGTAGCTAAATCTACAAGTAGGGTTGTGGGAACTATGACCAATTAAAAACGTATGAATAATAACTAAGTAATTCTTGAATAGTGTTTATGCATGTATTGTTAATCTTTTCGTTTAGAAATCTTTCTAGGGGTGCGCAACTTTAGAACTCGCCTCATTATTACTTGCCTTACCAAGGGGGTAATGAATGAGAAAAATATTAAACAACAGAGATTTAGTTAAGAATTTGCTGCTATCTAATAGTCTTATTTTAATCAGTTGACGTGAGGATGAATACCCAACTAAATTGACACGATGACTAATCTGGGGTAAAGGTATGGGTTAGGTAAAAGACACACCCGTAGACTTACCAAGTTGTGAGTGAAAGTTCCTACTTGGATTACCAATCACTTAGGGATACCTAACTTATCAGCCTTGCATGTCAAACACTAGGATATGATTACTATTATTAGGATTACTGCGGTAAGAGCTTGTGGGGAACACATATACCCTAGTTTCCATCTTATATTGATATCTCAAATTGTGAATATTGTTTACTTGTTACTTAATCGTTCAAATCAACAATATGTTATTTATTTACAACATCCAATGTTTACTTTTCTCGGAAATAGTTTGACTAAACGGAGATAATTGTGAGTTAAGCTTATCTCTAAACCATATTCCTCATGGGATCGACCTATAAGTTGGTTTCTTTATTTGGAAACAACCGCTTATACTTCTTTTGGGAAGTGTAATTTAGGCATATCAATTGACCACACCCAAAGAACCCCTCTCTGCCTGCAAGTCACTCGGCCGGATGGTTCTTACCACACTTTTGACAAGTTTGGAAAGTCCTATTACCTAAAGTACTCCCTAGAGACTTAAAGCCTGATGCCTTACCTTTATGATCCTCTCGAAACCTAGGGGATGGAGCACTATCTGATGAAGGTGTTGGGGCTATAGTCCTTTGCTGAAACTGTGAGTGATTACCACCGCCTTACGTTCGTTGTGACTATTCATTATTTTATGTTCTAGCCTTCTTGTTGTCCTTATCCATTTCCCTAAGCTTAGCTCCCTCAACCTGCTGAACATGAGTCATGAGTCTGGAGATATCCATATCCGGTAATAGCATAGCATTCCTGCACTCGGTCTTTACCAAATCGGATACTCCAAATAATAACTTTCTTATTTGTGCCCTCGAATCACCAACCATATGTAGAGCATACCTGACGAGTTGAGTGAACTTTATTCCGTATTCTTGGACCAACATTGAACCCTGCTTCAATTTCATAAACTCATGCGCCTTAGCTTCTCTTAACTCCCTTGGGAAGAACCTATCCAGAAATTCTCCAGTAAAACAATCCCAAGTCACAGGACCTGCATGCACACCCCTGTTGTCTTGCCACTGAGTTAACTAGATATGAGCCACATTTTTAAGTTATAGGGTGCCAGATCCACCCTATCATTTCCAGTCACTTGCATCACCTCTAGGATCTTTTTGACTTCATCAATAAAGTTATATGGGTCCTCACTATCCAAGGACCCTAAAAACTCAGGCGGATTTATCCAAACAAAGTCTCAAACCCTGGATGTTGTTGATCTACCACTAGTATTTGCAGGAATAGTGACCTGCTGATTATTCTGATTGGCCACCAAGAGTTGGATCACATTGTGAAATTCTACATTCGTAATCTCATGGTTCAGCACTAAAGGAACTATGTTAGTATTATGTGCATTAGTATTCTATGTGTTAGCTCTATGAGGAGGCATGATCTGAAACTCATAACATTGGATTAGAAAGGAGAAGTTGAATCATACCTCACACATGATAAGAATAGCAAAGGAAGTGAAATATTTCTTAAAACACTTTGGAGCCTCCCCCTCATAGATGTGGCGTGCTTCACACCCATGAAAGAGACTATACTTAGTGTGGATTTCAAACATCCTAGGACTCTTGAACCTAATGCTCTAATACCAAGTTTATCAAGTATCGAGTCTACCCCCTTGATATAACATGGGACCTAGGATCATGAGTGACCCCAAGCTAACCCTGAATCTAGCATATCATATGCATACTGAAAATAACTAAGTAAAACATATACTATGCAGAAGCTAAAATAGTGGATATCTGAAAATGGGGAAAAACCCAACTAATCTTGGTATATAAAACATATTAAGAGATAAGTGATAACTGACAACTACTTAACAACTCAAGCCTAATCTATTGCTATGTCTGAAAAACCCTCTAACTGAGTTGAGTTGCTGGGACATGCCCCCTAGATAACTCTAACATAACTGAAACAAAACAAATGAATAAAATGAAAGCATGTCTATTGTCCTCGAAATATGATGACTCACCACTGAAGCTACTGAATACGGACCGAGAATCAATCAAAGCGTTATATGCTGAGTACTTGAACCTACATCCTAAAAGGATGTAGTGCAGAGTATGCATCGATACTTGGAATGTACTGAGCATGCAGGATATAGATACTAAGCTGAATAAAAGATATATAAGCTGAACAATACATAACTGAGCAATGATGTAATCTTAACAGAGTTATAGGTACTGAAATATAACTAAAAACTAAACTGAATGCAATGACCAAGTACTAATCATGAAGATAACATGTTGAACTGTATACTAATATAACTGCTGAAGACCTTGTCAAATGCACTAAGAGTCTGACTGTGGGAGATAATAATAACTGACATAAACCACGTGAGCTAAATGTGGAGTATGATGTATAAGCCTCATCGAGAGGACCCAACATAGCTTTCCAGGGTATAAAGGCATGACTGTGGCATGATCACTAATACTGATGCCCAATAAAAGGGACTTATAATCCTATGTGGGCACATAGTTCTGGGACTATGAGGGTACGCTGAACCTTAGTCATACTCGGTGCTAAGTCTACTCCCAACTGAATATATATAAAGCTAAAATTCACTAATTACTAAATAGCTCAAAATATTGACACGCTAACTGAGAATACAACATCTATATACTGATAATCTGACATTTGAAATCTGGGGTATGATTTTGTGTTTAACTGACCTAGCAAGTATAATTCATGAACTAAGATAATTTACACAAACTAGGGTTCTGAGTTTTATCCAAGGAATTATGCAACGCTTCCAAGAAAATATGTTATTCAGACTATAGATACTATAGAAACTAAAATCACAACAATTCTCCAAGAAGTCTAAACATCCTATGTAGAATCAATGAACTTACTAAAATCTAGAGATCTAATGGGTGAAAGGAACCCACTAGTGAAATTCCACATACTTGGTGACGAAATCTACAGAGAAATCCTTTCGATTTTGGGTCTGAAACTTGAAGAACACTGTTCCTTGTTCTTGAAAGAAACAGGCACTTCTTTCTTTTCTTTTCGCTCTAATTTGGATGATTTCTGGAGAATTAGGGTTCTGGGTATGTCTTACTAGGTTATTAGGCTTAGACTGAGTAAAACAACGTAGTTAAGTCATCAAAAAACATAGTATAAGTGCCCCCAACACATAGGATGTCACGACCCAAGCCTAGGGCCTAGACGTGACCGGCGAATGGGGAACCCGAAGGAACCCCAAACAAGCCTCATAGCATACCATTACACATCCTTGGTCGCAGAAGCAATTAAAATGACCATAAGCGATAAGCATAATCAAAGGGGGAAATCGGGACTAAGGGAGCAAGAAAAAAGAAGAAGAAATGATACATAAATACCATAGATGAGTCAAGCTCAAGCATAATACACAA
>JAJOOR010013344.1:0-33187 GCA_036250505.1 Solanum acaule | reverse complement strand
AATTCTTACATTTTGTTTCACAAACCCCCCCCCCCCCCCTTTAATTACTTGCTTCTGGAAGTAATTTGACTAATTGAATATAATTGTTGGTTAAAGTAAAGTCTAAACCATTTTCCTCGTGGGATCGACCCCAACCTACAAGTTGGGTTCTTTACTTGATAACGATCGCTTATGATTCTTTAGGGAAGTGTAATTTGAGTGTATCAAATTCCATACCCACACTCATACTAAGTAGTACCTCTCAATAAGTCATGACTAGAGTCCATGATCTTATTAGAGCCCGTATTCGTATCATTTAGGGAAATCATCTCAACCGACATAGACCATGTGAGCTACATAGAATCCGGTGTTCTACTCCCACACCGAAAAGAGAGTGTCCTACTTGCCTAAGGTAGAACGTACATATTAGCTTTTAGGTGGATCCACTAGCTAAAACCTATGTGGGCACATAGTTATGGGATATGGGGATTGCTACTAGAAACCCCGACTTGCTAAACGTAGAAGGTTTCCATCCCATGAGACACCATATTGTGAACCTCCCGACTAGTGTGAAGGAACCCATCTCATATTCATATCCGCTCGGTGCTAAGCATAATTCCCTTTAAAAGTCATATTAAGTCCTTTCTTAAGTTTAGGTTAGTGAGAGAATGTACTAGGCACTCAACCCAACATCATATCATAATAGCTCAAAGATTCATAGGGTGAGAATGTCCTTTCAACCTTAGAACCATCAATATGTGAATTAACCTTTCACATTATGTTTATAGCGTGTTCATGAGAGTAACCTTCATACAACACAACATTACTACCATAGTCTTAACTTATCATGTGTAGCCATAGCATATCGTACATAATCATAGCATATCGTACATAATCATATCATATCGTACATAATCATATCGTACATAGTCATATCTTCATAGTCATATACATTTCATACATAATAGTATGTAAAGGTGCACATGAGAATAAGCCTTTCAATTGACACCATAGACACATCATATTCATGTTTATGCATGGAGTGTGTGTGCGCGCATGATTGTCCTCACCATGGCACAACAACAACAACATTATCAACATAGACACCTCCTTTCTCAAGGGGGTCACAACATGTACATAATATCCCAACTCATGCAAAATTCACATATATTGCATTTAAGAATCTTAGATCATGTAAGTCATATATCTAATATTCATCATTCAAGTACATCATTCATGGCATGTATAGAATCATATAATCATTTGGGGATTTATGTGGGTAGGGTCCTTCCACAAGAGAACCTCATACAATTCAACATATAGACCATACCATGTTCATAACATCTCATTCATACTCATAACATATCATTCTTAGTCATATCTTGGGTTGTAGGGAAGAGGGCCTTGTCTCAACACTACAATTAATACTAGCAAGTAAGAACCTCCACCATAAGTGGATCAAACCATTCATACTAAGGATACACAATAAGTAAACACCTCCACCATAAGTGGATCAACAATCCAATAGAAGACTATTCACCAATTGAAAACCTTCATTCATAGCCTTCAAGGCTTTCTTCAAGATTCAACCCTCTTTTCTTGATATTCATACATCATATAGGATAACCTCATAATACAATAATGAATTTCATATTAACATACTAGATTCTAATCCTTCAATAATCATTCAACACAAGCTAGGGTTTAGAATTGAGAAAGAAAGGGAAATCATGAGTCTTGTGGGGAATTGTTCAAAAACCATAAGTATTAGATGAATTCATCCACAAACATTCATATATAATCATAAATAACCATTATAGATCAATGGAATCGATTTTAGAAAGAGACCCACGAATTTGATTGAAAACCTAGAAATTGGGGAACTTTGAAAACTTAGTTGAAAGGGGCTTCTTGGTGATAGCTAACCAAGAATAAAGGACTCCCATACCTTAGCCTTAGAATCCCACAAATTTCGTGATGAAAAGATTCCATTTCCTAGCCCTAGCTGATCTCCTTCTATGTTCTTCAATGGAGGTTTTTGAGAGAGAAGATTTTTGGGAGGGAAAAGGAGCTGGGGTTTTATTTGGGTCTTGGAATAATTGATTTAATTGGGTGAGTTTTGGGGTTAAAATGACTTAAATAGGGGTCCTAGGCTTGGGAAAAAGGAGATATCCTTGAGTTAAAACAATTGGGAAAACACCCAATAAGTTACTTCTGGAAACTGCCGAAATGGCATCACTGAAGCCTTCACGGACCGTGATCATCGCCACGGCCCGTGAAACGGGTCGTGAAGATTTTTCAGCCTGACAGTGCTTCACTATTTCGGGCATAACTTTTTACTCCGAGATCAGAATTGGGCAAACTTGGTGGCGTTGGAAAGAGGACTCAGAGGCCTTTAATTCTATAGGTCATGGCACACCTAATTTGTTTTGAGCTAAGATATATGACAATTTTGAAGTTGACCCTACACTCTAAGTCTAATGAAAAACCCTTCACGTGAGGCTCCACGAGCCGTGGTGCCTCTCGTGGTCATGATACAGTATCTAGGAAACCTTTCCCTTAACCCCTAAAAATCTAAGGCACCACCACAAGCCTTCCCACGAGCCGTGGTCATCACCATGAGCCGAGAAGTGGCTCGTGTGGAGGGGCTGTTTTTGGGCAGCCTTTGTTTAGCCACTGCCTACCTACCACGAGCCACACCATGAGCCGTGGTCCTCACCACGAGCCGTCGTGGTGGTCATGGAAGGTGAGGCAGTGTCCATGTAAAAGTGGACTGCCCTAGTCCTCTTCCTTGGCTCTTACCCTCTCACTTAGCCCTAGTTTAGTCTACTAGTTTCCGGGGTGTTACACTCATTTTGTGCCCATTCTTTCCACAACCAAATCAACCATCTGTGTTTCCTAGGCACTTCCCATCATGTTTCTTCCCATACTTCACACAAGTAGGCCTAGCCAAAGAAGAACCACCTTCATTCCCTCCTTGAGGTTTAGGGTTAGACACCCTATCCTTATTAAACTTAGGAGGAGAATTTGAGGAACTTTGACTGGAAAACCTTTGTCGAAATCTAGGTCGACCTTGGCCCTCGGGCTTTGCATTAGAGAAGTTTCCATCACCGGTCCTAGCCCTTTTTATCTCCCTAGCCTTCTCCTTGAGTTTCTCCTCTTCAATTTGTTGTGCATGGACCATGAGACGAGAGATGTCCATGTCACCAATGAGCATGGCGGTACAACATTCTTTAACCACCATATCAGATATATCCATCACAAACTTATTCATCCTAGCCCTAGAATCTGCAACCATTGTTGGAGCATACTTAGACAATTGAGTGAACTTTAGAGCATACTCCTTCACACTCATACTTTCTTGACGAAGGTTAATGAACTCTTGCACCTTAGCCTTCCTTATCTCTAGGGGATAGAACCTATCAAGGAATGTCAATTTAAATATCTCCCGCTCTACGGGACCCACTCCTATCATCCTAGCCTCTTTCCATTAATCGTACCACACTTGAGCAACCCCTTTCAATTGGTAAGCAACCAACTCCACTTTCTCCACCGAAGTCACCCCCATAATAGCAAGTACCTTATAGACCTCATCGACAAACTCTTGAGGGTCTTCCTCAACTTTGGAGCCATAAAACTCCGGAGGGTTCATCCTCATAAAATTCCTCACTCTTGAAGCGGTTGTACCCATAATTGGGTTCACAAGAGCTACCACCTCTCTATTAGCTTGTGCCGTCATAGCTAGGGCCAACATTTGAAACACCGACCTAAACTCCGCATTTGTAACATTCTCAGCCAAAGGATCTATCGGAGCTTGAGGAGGAGCTCCTTATTCCACATTGTCTCCCTCATTCCTCCTAGCATGCGCCCTTCTAGTATTCATATCATGAAGAACATAGGGCAAGGATTAGGAGAGAGATCTTATAGATTTAAACTCTATCGCACGACTTAGAGTAATGAAGAAGTGAAGTTTCCTAATCATTTTGTAGCCTCTCATTCATAAATGTGGTGCGCTTTACACTTATGAACAAGACTATACTAGACGTGGCTTATGAGACATCATCCTAGAACCATTCTAAACCTTGTGCTCTAATTATCAAGTTTGTTACGACCCAGGGGTACCCCTTAGATGTAACAAGGCGTATAGAACCCCGAAGGACTCCATACAAGCCACTTGGTCCTCATAACATAAGAAATAGAACAATAGGAGTAAAACATATTTCAAGTCTCAAAAAGTTTTTCATAAAATAAAGCGGAAGTCTTGACACTTTGTTTCATCATAGCCATCTATTACAATAGTGAATGAAATAGGGCCTAGCCCATACAACATGTTCAAAAGGGAAAGTACATGAAAGAAACTAGACATATGAAAATTCATCCTCGAACCATGAGGACTCACCAAGCTAAGGAAAACAATCAAATCCAAGCTCTAGCCACAAGTATGATCACCTTTAGTGCCGGACCCTACACTTGGGGAAAATATAGGTAAAAGTATACGTTAATACAAAAATGCACCAAGTATGATAACTATGCATAAACACATTAAAACATGCAAAGAGGGATATTTCGTTTCATGACATGCAATTTACCAAGTTTAAACATCGTATAAGAGGTTAGAAATCACAAGTCATAAACATGGACAATATAAGTCAACATCATCTTTAAAACCTTTGAACTCATGTACAATACTTCTTGAAGTAGCCTTTAGTTCATCATTCATGTTCATTCTTGTTGTCATTCTTGTTGTGGGAATAAGCCTTAACCGACATGAGACCATGTGAGCTATAACATGATCACCCGATGTTACCCACACCGAAAAGGGTTGTCCTACTTGCCTAAGGTAGAACCATGGTTTGTTAGCTTAGGTAAATCCACTAGCTAAATATCCTACGGGGGCACGTAGTTTATGGGATATGTAGATTGCTACTAGAAACCCAACCTCTACTAATGTGAGGTCTTTCATCTCAAGAGATTACTTCTAGAAACCCGGCCTCTACTAACATGAGGGCTTCTATCTCACATCAATATCCACTCTGTGCTAAGCATTAATCTCATAGAGTACTTGTTAAGTCTTAACTTGATTCATGTCTTATGGAAAGATGTCCTTGACAATCAATCCAAAAGAGTTCATTAGGATAGCTCATTAGATCATGCGTGAGAATAACCTTTCACCGTACATGTCTACAAACAAGTACATCTTGGATTCAATTAGGTGAGAAAGCCTTTTAACCCTAGAATCTTCATTTTGGTGACAAAACCTTTCACATCATGATTATTATGAGTTCATGAGAATAACCTTTCAATCATCCCACAACAATAACATAATCATTGGCACTTCACTCTCAAAGTGTTCTTAAAGCATTTACATAAACTTCATGAAAACATGCATAATCTCATAAAATTACCCTTTCAAGGTTCAAGACCTACTTTCAATCAACACATCTAGAATTCAAGCATTAGACATGGATTTCATTATAAATCATGTGATTCCATCACCTCATGCATCAATTCATCAAATTCACATTTCATCAACAGAGACCCACAACATAAGATCAAAATTCAGAAATATGGGAATTACATGGGTTCTTGGGGATACATCATAAAAACCATAAGAAATCATCAATTCATGCTTATAATAACATAATTCAACCATTATAATCAAGTTTGAAAGGAACCTATGACTTTGGGGATTTCTATCTTTCTTTCGAAATTAAATTTTGAAGGAACTCCATGGATGGAAGGTATCCATGAATGAAAGCTATCATACCTCAAAAACAAGGCCCAATGCTAAGCTTCAATGGAAGAAATTAATTTTTGAAGGAACTCCATGGATGGAAGGTATCCATGAATGAAAGCTATCATACCTTAACAACAAGGCCCAATGCTAAGCTTCAATGGAAGAATTGAACTTTGACCTTGATCCTAGTTGAACTTCTTTATCTATTGAACTTTGACCTTGATCCTAGTTGAACTTCTTCTTCTTCTTCTTCTTCTTCTTCTTCTTCTAGAGAGACAAATATTTGAGAGGAGAGCTTTTGGGATTTTGATTTGGGTTTTGGGAAACTATGACTTGAATGGGTGAGTTTTGACTTAAAATGACTTATATAGTAGTCCTAGACTTACCCAAAATGACTTCACTTTAATTGGATTAAAACCAAAATTACCTAATTAACCCTCAACTTTAAGTGACCTGCCCAGGGACCATATGAGGTCCCACGAGCCGTGGTCCCCTTCGTGGACCTTGAGGCACTGTCTAGGAAACTATGCCTTTAACCTCACAAGCCTAAGGCACCATCACGGAGGACTCCACAAGCCGTGGTGCCTACCACGAGTTATGGTCCCTTTCGTGGGCCTTGAGGCAGTGGATAAGCCACCTTCCCTCAACCCTCACACACTAACTCCCCTCCACGAGCCGTGGTCTTCACCATAAGCCGTGAAGTGGCTCGTGAAGAGGGGCTGATTTTTGGTAGATTTGGGGAGGATACTGCCTAGCCCACCACGAGCCATACCAAGGGCCATGGTATTGACCACGATCTGTGGTGGTAGGCGTGGTAGGTGGGGCAGTGCCTACACCAAGGTAGGTTGCCCTAGCCCACTCCCTTCACCCTTGCCCTCATTCCTTAACTCTAACCCTCACGTTTAGCTCTAGTTTAGCCTACTAGTTTCCGGGGTGTTACATAAAATAATTAGGAAAAGACCCAACTACCCTTAAAATAACTATCGACCTATCATCGACGACCCTTGACAGACAGATCGTGGATTGACCAACGGTCCGTCTTGCACCACCGTCATTCTGAGTCAGAAAGGGAATTTAGGGGTCCTGACCTACGAACCCTCGACCATGGGTCGTGGACCACACTATGGTCTGTTGGTCCGGCCATGGTTCGGGGTTCTCTGGACCTTGCAGGGTGGCCAATCCACGGACTAGACGCACGGTCCGTGGTTCACCTCACGGGCCGTGGTTGGCATCCATTGGATGGCACCGAAAGCTCCTAAAAACTTACTATTATGCCCCTCTCGAATCCAAGGTGTTACATTATCTCCCCCTTGGGATCATTCGTCCTCGAATGAGATTCAATATATCATAAAAGGGGTGGAAACTAAGTCTAACAACCCATCATGCATGCAACTTCATAAAAATGCACACAACCAAGGAGGAATATCAACTCCAATCTAGGACATATTTAAAACATCTAAGGAAGATAAAAACTTACCCTAGCAACCCAACATGAATGCAATCTCATAAATGCATACATTCGAGGAGGAAACATCAGCTCCAAGCTAAAACATGTTCTCATAATCATATCATGAAATCTATATGCAACTCATACTCAAATGCACATAAACATGTAGAAACCAATCAAATTGACTCATTTTCTCAAAAAGTTAAACTTTTCATAATCATGCATAAATAAGGAAATAGGAATATCTAAAATACATGACACTAAAGAATAAACCACGAGGAACTAAATTCCTCAAGCTAGAGTAGGAGTAGAAGGAAAGAGATGAGGATATCGGGACATCATATCGGCCTCGGCCTCCCAAGTAGCAACCTCAACTAAATGATTCCTCCACAACACTTTCATGGAAGCAACTTCTTTGTTTCTCAACTTCTTGACTTGCCGGTCTAAAATCTCAATCAGAACTTCCTCATAGGAAAGATTCTCCTTAACTCCCAAACCTTCTAAGGGAACTATAGATGTCAGATCTCCAACACATTTTTTTATCATAGAGGCGTGGAAAACTGGATAAACCGATGCCAACTCATTAGGAAAATCTAGTTCATAAGCAACCTTACCAACACACCTCAAAATCTGATATGGGCCTACATAACGGGGACTAAGCTTTCCTTTCTTACCAACCCTCATTACACCCTTCATGGGTGAAATTTTAAAGTAAACCCAATCATGAACATAAAACTCAAAATCTCTTCTTCTAACATCGGCATATGACTTTTTTTACTTTGAGTTATTTTCAACCTTTCTCTAATAAGTCGAACTTTCTCCATAGCCTTATGTACCAATTCGGGACCTATTAGGGTCACCTCACCCACCTCAAATCAACCTATAGGAGATCTACACCTCCTACCATACAACGCCTCAAATGGAGCCATATCAATACTTGAGTGATAACTATTGTTATAAGAAAACTCAATCAATGGAAAATGGTCATCCCAATTACCCTTAAAATAAATCACACAAGCTCTCAACATGTCTTTCGAAGTTTGGATAGTATGTTTCGCTTGCTAATTAGTTTAGGGATGAAAGGCCGTACTACGCTTAACACGAGTACCAAGATCCTTTGGAAAGATTTCTAAAACTGAGAAGTAAATTGGGCACCACGATTATAAATAATGGACAAAGGCACTCCATGCAACTTTACCATTTCTATCATGTACAACTTAGAATAATCCTACACCGAATAAGAAACCTTGACGGGGATGAAATGGGCCAATTCATCATTCGATTTACTTTAACCCAAATCGATTCATGTTGTCACCGTGTGCAAGGCAAACCAACAATCAATTCCATATTCACATCTTCCCACTTCCAAGTCGGACTACTAATGTCTTGGCACAAACCTCTCAATTTTTGATGCTCAACTTTCACTTGTTGACAATTAGGACACTTAGTCACAAATTTCGTAATATCATTCTTCATCCCATTCCACCAATAGACCTCCCGCAAATCATGTTACATCTTGGTGGCTCCTGGGTGAATGGAATATCGAGAACTATGGGCTTCTGACAAGGTCTGTTCCCTCAAGTCACCGACATTAGGAAAACACAAATGACCTTGATATATAAGTACACCATCTCTCTCTTGGGAGAAAGCCTCAATGGAATTTTTAAGCATCACTTCTTTTAATTCAACAAAAATTGGATCAAGACCTTGCTTGACTTTCACATCCGCCACAACAGATGATTCTGCACCATTGTGAACCATAACACCACCCTTGGCAGAGTCTACTAACTGAACACCTAATTGGCCAATCTATGAACATCTCAAAGCAACTCTTTCTTTTCCTCTTCAATATGAGCAACACTGCCTATAGATAATCGACTAAGAACATCCGCCACTACATTAGCTTTACCAGGGGTGATAGAGAACACTTATATCATAATATTTCAATAACTCAAGCCATATTTTTTGGCAAAGATTTAGATCCTTCTGATTAAACACATATTGCAAACTCTTGTGATCAGTAAACACATCTACATGCACACCATAAAAATAATGCCTCTAAATCTTTAAGGCAAAAACAACCGCCGCTAGTTCAAGGTCATGGGTGAGATAATTCTTATCATGAATCTTAAGTTGGCTTGAGGCATAGGCAATGACTTTTCCATTTTGCATAAGCACACATCCTAGCCTAATTATAAAGGCATCACAATAAACAACAAAACCATCAGTCCTTTTCGGTAATGTCAACACCGGAGCGGAAGTCAATCTATCCATTAATTCCTGAAAACTCTTCTCACATGCTTCAGAACATATGAACTTAGCCTTCTTTTGAGTCAAAGCCGTCAAAGAAGAGGCAATCAAAGAGAATCCCTCAACAAACCTTCTATAGTAACAGGCTAAACCCAAGAAAAATCTAATATCCGAAGGAGATAGAGGTCTAGGTCAACTCTTGACCGCATCTGTCTTCTTAGGATATACCTCAATACCCTTACTTGAAACAATATGACCAAGAAAAGCTACAGACCTTAGCCAAAATTCACATTTGCTAAACTTTGCAAAGAGTTGTCGGTCCTTGAGAATTTGTAATACGATCCTCAAATGATCAATATGCTCATCCTTACTTCTCGAATAGATCAATTTGTCATCAATGAATACAATCACAAACATGTCAAGATAATGTTTAAATACTCTATTCATCAAATCCATAAATACCCCCGGAGCATTAATCAAGCCAAACGACATTACCAAAAACTCATAATGACCATACCAAGTCTGAAAGGCCGTCTTCACAATGTCATCCTCTTTCACCCTTAGTTGGTGATAACCCGACCGAAGATCAATCTTAGAGAAGTAACTTGCTCCTTGACGTTGGTCAAACAAATCATATATCCTTGGAAGAGGATACTTATTCTTAATGGTCACCTTGTTCAATTGGTGATAGTCAATACACATACGAAGAGAACTATTCTTCTTTCTAGCAAACAAAATTGGAGCACCCCATGGAGAGATACTCGATCGGATGAAACCCTTATCTAACAAATATTTCAATTGTTCTTTCAACTCCTTTTGTTCTGTCGGAGCCATATAGTAAAGAGGAATATAAATAGGTTGTTTATCTGGGAGAATGTCAATACCGAAGTCTATTTCCCTTTCGGGAGGAATACGTGGTAAATCATCTGGGAACATTTCCAGAAACTCATTAACAACAGTGACCGACTCAAGAGTTGGGGTTTCAGAATCTACATCCATCACGTTAACTAGATGGTAAATGCAATCCTTAGCAATCATCTTTATAGCTTTAAGACAAGAGACAAATTGACCTTTAGCCATAGAATTTCAACCTTTCCATTCTAGGATAGGCTCATTTGGGAACTGAAACTTGACTACACGAGTTCTACAATCAATAGAAGCAAACATGAGTGCAGCCAATCTATACCGAGGATAACATTAAAGTCTAACATATCAAGCTCTACCAAGTTAACAAGAGTAACTCTATGGGACAAGGAAACATGACACTTTCTATAGACCCTCTTAGCCATAATAGAATCACCAACATGAGTAGAGACACAAAACAAATCTAACAACACATCCGAAAGAACATCAAACATCATAGCCACATAGTGCGTGACAAAAGACAAGGTAGCATCGGGATCAAGAAAAGCATAAACATCAAGTTGGAAAACTTTCAACATACCAGTAACTACATCGGGAGAACCCTCTTGTTCACCACAAGTCTAAAGTGCATATAATCGGTTTTGGTTTGGAGCATTGGAACCTAGACCGCTAGGAGGGGCTTGCTTGCCCTCTATTTCTTTAGCCGTAAGCATTGGGCAATCCCTCATCTTGTGACCACTTCTACGATAGCTGAAGCAACCATCCGTGCCTGCTAGGCACTTACCCTCGTGCTTCCTTCCACATCCAACACAAGTAGACATAGGCAGTGAAGATCAACTACCATTTCCTCCTTGAGGCTTAGGGTTAGACACCCTATCTTTGTTGAACTTAGGAGGAGCATTGGAGGAACCTTGACCAGAAAACCTTTGTCAAAACCTGGAACGACCATGTCCATCGGACCTTTCATGAGAGAAATTACCATTACTGGTTTTAGCCCTCTTCGTCTCCTTAGAATTTTCCTTAAGTTTCTCCTCTTCGATCTATTGAACATGAACCATGAGACAAAATATGTACATGTCATTAATGAGCATGGCGATATGACACTCTTTAACCACTAATTTGGATACACCCAAAATGAACTTACTCATCCTTTCCCTTGAATCAACAATCATAGTGGGAGCATATTTAGATAGTTGTGTGAACTTCGAAACATATTCTTTCACACTCATACTTTCTTGATAAAGGTTGATAAACTCAAGCACCTTTGCTTCCCTTATCTCAAGGGGAAAGAACCTATCAATGAAAGCAACTTTGAACTTTTCCCAGTCAAGAGGACCCACATCTTTCGGTCTCCCTTCTTTCCATTGGTTGAACAAAATTTGAGCAAAACCTTTTAGTTGATAAGCTGCCAACTCCACATTTTCCACCCGTGTCACTCCCATAATCATCAACACCTTGTAAACCTCATCAATGAACTCTTGAGGATCTTTCTCAACCTTAGAACCATGAAACTCTAGAGGATTCATCCTAGTGAAGTCCCTCCCTCTAGATGCCACCGTACCCATATTTGGGTTTACCAGAACCTCAACCTCCCTATTGGCTTGGGCCGTCATGGCTTGAGCCAATACTTAAAAAACAGCCCTGAACTCCGCATTAGTCACTTGCTCGATCAAAGGATCAACCTGAGCTTGAGGAGCTTGAGGAGGAGCTTCTTGTTCAGCGTTCTCCCTCACATTCCTTCTATCTTAAGCTCTTCGAGTAGCCATATCCTGTAGAGCATCGGCAAGGATTAGGAGAGGGACACTATAAATTAAACTCTATCGCACGACTTTATAGTAATGAAAGAAGTGGAGTTTCCTAAACATCTTATAGCCTCTCATTCATAAATATGGCATGCTTCACACTCATGAACAAGGCTCTACTAGACGTGGCTTATGAGACATCCTAGGACTATTCTAAACCTTGTGCTCTGATTACCAAGTTTGTCACGACCCAGGGGTACACCCTAGATGTAACATGGCGTATAGGACCCCGAGCGACCCCATACATGCCACTTAGCATTCATAACATAAGAGATAGAACAAAAAAGGTAAAACAATATTTCAAGTCCAAAAGTTTTATAAAAGTAAAGAGGAAGTCTTAACACTTTGTCTCAATAGCCACTTAATACAATGGAATGAAAAATTAGGCCTAGCCCATACATCATGTCCAAATTTGAAAATAAGAGAGAAGTTGAAAACAATGAGAATTCATCCTCGAAGCATGAGGATTTGCCAAAGCTTGGAAATCTCACAATCAACCACTAGCCACGAAACTGAGGACCTTGACTGTCGAACCCTACATTTGGGGAAATATACGCAAGAGTATCTGTTAGTACAAAAAAATGTACCGAGTATGATAACCACGCATAAGACATTTAAATCATGCTAAAATAGGACATTTCATGACATGCAATTTACCAAGCTAAAACATGATATAAGAAGGGTTAGAAAACATAAGTCATAAAACATGGTCAATGCAAGCTAACATCTTTAAAACCTTTGAACACATATGATATACTTCTTGAAGTAACCTTACTTCATCATTATTGTGAGAAGTAGCCTTAACTGACATAGAGACCATGTGAGCTATACCATGATCCCCCGGTGTCTCCCACACCGAAAATGGTTATCCTACTCGCCAAGGTAAGTACCATGAACTTCTAGCTTAAGTGGATCCACTAGCTAATTTCTATCTAGAAAATCATCATATGGGGGCACACAGGTAAGGGATAAGAAGATTGCTACTAGAAACCCAACCTCTACTAACAGGAGAGCCTCCATCTTAATATCCTCTCAGTGCTTAAGCATAATTCCCATGGAATAGTCATTTCTTACTTGTTCTTATTATCCATGGAAGGGCACATCATCTTGTTAATCCAAGCTAAATCATTATCCATGGAAAGGCACGTCATCTTGCCAATTCAACTTAAGTCATTTATCATCTATGGAAAGGTATTATTCAATAACCAATCCAAGCTAGGTTTCATTAGGATAGCTCTTTATCTTTGATTCACTTAGGTGAGAAAACCTTTCAACCGTAGAATCCTTACTATGTGAGAAATCCTTTCAACCTTAGAATCCTTACTATGTGAGAAAACCTTTCACAATCATGCTTTCATGTGTGTATGAGAAAATCCTTTCAACAACACAGCAACAACAACATAATTGATAATTCACTCTCAGAGCATCATTAAAACATTTACATAGATTTCATAAGAACATGCTAACATTCATAATCTCTTCTTTCATAATTCAAAACCCACATCACATCATCATAATTGGAAAACATGGGATTTACATGGGTTCAAGGGGAAATCATCATAAAATCATAGTGTTTCATCAATTCATGCATAAGAGATCATAATTCAATCATTTAAATCAATAATCAAAAGAACCCATGAGAGTTGAAGAAAACCCTAACTCAATTGGGGAATTCTAACTTTGAAAATAGGAGAATTTGGAAACTCCATGAATAGAAGGAATCCATGGATGAAAGCTATCATACCTTAATATCAAAGCCCAAAGCAATTGAAGAATGAAGGCTTGATCTTGAACCCTGGCTTGAATCTTCTTCTTCAAGCTTCTAAAGAGAGAAATATCTTTGGGAGAGAAAGTCTCAACTTCTTTTGGTGAATTTGAAGAGAATGAAGTAAATGAATTAATTTGGGGGTTGAAATCACTTATATAGGTCTGTAGATGAAGGGCAAAACAATGTAGTATAGGGATAAAATTATTAGAAAAAGACCCAACTACCCTTAAAATAACTATCGACCTACTATCGACGACCATGGACTGACCGACGGTCCATCCTGCACCACCATCATTCTGCATCAGAAAGGGAATTTAGGGGTCTTGACCTATGAACCCTCGACCACAGGTTGTGGACCACACGATGATCCATTGGTCCGACCGTGGTTCGGGGTCCTCTAGAGGATTTTGACATGAGTTTCCTCTATTACCCCTGCAAGGTGAATGTGGTGGAAGATGCTCTTAGTCGAATATCAATGGGTAGAGTTGCTCATAGTGAGGAATATAAAAATGAGTTGGTTCATGATGTTCATAGATTAGCTTGATTGGATATTCGGTTGGTTGATTCTGATGAAGATGGTGTTATTATTCATAATGGTTCAGAATTGTCTTTTGTGTTAGATGTTAAATCCAAGCAAGGTCTTGATCCAATTTTGGTTTAATTAAAGGAAGTGGTCTTAAAAAGTCCATTGAGGCTTTCTCCCAAGGGGGAGATGGCGTGCTTCGATATCAAGGTCGGTTATGTGTTCCCAATGTCGACGACTTGAGAGAGAAAATCTTATCAGAAGCCCATAGTTCTTGATATTTTATTCACCTGGGAGCTACCAAGATGTACCGTGAGTTGCGGCAAGTCTATTGGTGAAACATGATGAAGAAATATATTGCAGAATTTGTGGCTAAGTGTCCTAATTGTCAACAAGTAAAAGTTGAGCATCAAAAGCCAGGAGGTTTGTCCCAAGATATTAGCACTCCTACTTCGAATTTGGAAGATTTGAATATGGACTTTATTGTTGGTTTACCTAGTATCCAATGACAACACGACACGATTTGGGTTATTGTGTATCGTATGACGAAGTCGGCTCATTTCATTTCCATCAATGTTTCTTATTTGGTGGAGAACTATGCTAAGTTATATATAAAGAGGATGTTAGGTTGCATTGATTGCCCCTATCCATTATCTCTGATCATGGTACCCAATTTACTTCTTAATTTTGGAAGTCTTTCTAAAAAAGGGCTTGGTACTCGTGTCAGGCTTAGTACGTCCTTTCATCTTCAAACTAATGGGTAAGCAGAGCATACCATCCAAACTTTGGAAGATATGTTTAGAGCTTGTGTGATTGACTTCAAGGGTAATTGGGATGATCATTTGACTTTGATTGAGTTTGCTTACAATAATAATTATCATTCAAGAGTTGGTATGGCTCTATTTGAGGCTCTTTATGGTAGGAGCTGTAGATATCCCATATGCTGGTTTGAGTTAGGTGATGTTACTTTGATAGGTCCCAAATTGGTACATTAGGCTATGAAGAAAGTTTACCTTATTAGAGGAAAGTTGAAAATGACTCAAAGCCGACCAAAGTCCTATGCCGATGTTAGAAGGAGAGATCTTGAATTTGATATAAATGATTGGGTCTACTTGAAAATTTAACCCATGAAGGGTGGGATGAGGTTTGGGAAGAAAGGGAGGCTTAGTCCCCGCTATGTGGGCCCATATCAGATTTTGAGGCGTATTGGTAAAGTTTTTTATGGACTTGATTTGCCTAATGACTTAGCATCGGTACATATGGTTTTCCATGTCTCTTTGTTGAAGAAATGTGTCGGTGATCCGACGTCTATTGTACCATTGGAGAGTCTTGGTATAAAGGAAAGTCTTTCTTATGAGGAAGTTCTGGTTGAGATTTTAGACTGACAAGTTAAGAAATTGAGGAATAAGGAAGTTGTGTCCATAAAGGTCTTATGGAGGAATCAAATGGTTGAGGGTGACACTTGGGAGGCCGAGGCCGATACAATGTCCCATTATCCCCATCTCTTTCCCTCTGATCCTACTCTAACTTGAGGTATTTAGCTCCTCAAGGTTCATCCTTTTGGTTTCATGTGTCTTAGTTGTTTACATGTTTCCTTATGAATGCATGCTCATAAAATTTGATTTTTGATAAAATGAGTTAGCTCAATTGATTACTTCATGATTATATTCATCTGAGTGTGATTTGCATGTATGCCTTATGAAATGATGTTTTGAATATGTTTTAGCTCGGAGTTGATGTTCCTCCTTGGTTAGGTGCTTTTGATGAAGTTCCATCCTTGTTAGGTTGTTGTATCACTTCCCCTACCCTCCTTGTGTTGCCTTGAGTTCCATTCGAGGACGAATGTTCCCAAGGGGGAGATATTGTAACACTTCTAAATTTGGAAATAAAGAAAGGAGTTTCTGTGTTGCAGGGTGTGTCTACGGGTCCCATCTATGGACTGAAGAAGCTCCTACAGGTCGTAGATGGCAATCGTAGGAAGAGGGAAAATAATATTTCTAAAATCAATTCCAGTACCCCTTTTACAGTTCACAAGGACGGCCCATCATTCTATGTACGAGTCATAGGTAGGTCTCATAAATGGGTCCCACACTTGGTAAAATTTTGAGGGTCAAGTTGGTGCCTACGGACCATAGGAAGACCTACGAGGTGTAGACAGGGTCTGTTAAAATTTGCTCCAAAATTAAGGTTTCTGAACTTTTCTACGATTGACTAGATGGTTCGTAGGAAGTTCTACAGATCATAGGTCCGAACGGTAGAAGGGCTTCAACAGTTATTTTAAGGGGCTGTTGAGTAATTGTTTTAAATCAAAACTATGTCCCTATATAAAGCTTTTAGGTCCTAAAACCACCCACTTTAACCCCATTCTCCTAATTTCCCAAAACCTAACCAAATTCATTCTCCCCAAATACTCTCAAGACTAAGGAAAGAGAAGAAGCAATCCTCCATTATTTTTTTAGCTTCAATCATTAAGATATGTGGGTATTCATCCATGGAGTTCGTTCCTCCATGGGGTCCCCAAAGCTTCCAATTTCTCAATATCAAATTCAATTATTTAAGTGAGGATTTCAATTCAATCTTTAAGGGTTTCATCCAATTATGATTGATTATTGTTAATTAAGTCTTATGATACACTCAAATTACACCATTATTAAAGAGTATAAGCGATCGTTGTCAAATAAAGAACCCAACTTGTAGGTTGGGGTCGATCCCACAAGGAAAATGGTTTAGACTTAAACTTAACTTACAATTACTTCCTTTTAGTCAACCTATTTCCGATACAAGTAAATAAAGGGGGGGGGGGGGGTTGTAAGCAAGTAAAAATTTGTTGATTCAGTAACAAGTAAGCAGGATTCTAACTTTGAGTTATCAATATGAGAGAGAAACTAGGGTATATGTATTCCCCACAAGCTCTTAACGCAGCAATCCTAATAATAGTAATCATTTCCTAGTGTTTTACATGCAAAGTTGGTAAGTTAGGTATCTCTAAGTGATTGGTCCTCCAAATAGGGAATTTCACTACGCACCTTGGTCCGGCTACGAGTGTATACTTTACTAACCCTTACCTTTACCTCTGATTAGACATCACATCAATGTATGGTTTAGTTTTCACCCTCGCACCAATTGATATTAGACTATTATATAGCATCCACTAAATCTCTATTGTTAATTCTTTTCTCACTAACTACCTCCTTGGTCTGGAAAGTAGCAACGAGGCGATTTCTAACATTGCGCACCGTTAAAAAGACTTCTAAGCGAAAGAATTAACAATACATGCATAAACACTATTCAAGAATTACTTAATTATTATTCATATTTTGTTATTTGCTCATGGTTCCCACAACCCTAGTTGTGGATTTAGCTCCTCATGCTTGAAAGAACACAATTCGTAATTGGGTAAAAAGAATTCATGAACTTACAAGAAGAATTGATGAAACCTGAAATCTTCAATTGAAATTCAAAGTCAAAATCTTATAAAATGAAAATCCAGAAAATTAATTGCTAAGAGTTTTCAAATTAATTCCCAAAACACAAACTTAGAAGTATACAATAATGTCTAACCTCCAAAAATGAGGTTTTTAACTCCTATTTATAGAAAACAAGTCCTAAAATAGAAAGGAAACAAAATAAGGAAATAAACTTCTGGAATGCGGCTTCAATCGACGACTCGACCTATGGACCGTGGTTCGACCTACGGTCCATAGGTCCCCTTCCGTGGCTCCATACTTAAGTATTTTTCATCAAGTATTGGAACTTCAACTCTCTGAATCCATCGACGGATGTGCAGGACAGCATGTGGGTTGACCTATGGTCTGTTAGGTGCTCCATAGTTCCACACTTAGTAAGAATTCCCTGATGTTCCGCCTGCCATCGACGATCCGTCAAAGGAACTACGGTCCGTGGATCACTTCCGTAGGTGGATCCTTCTGCATAATTTCAGCTATCATCCCCATCAACCATGTCCAAGCCTATTTCCTGCAAACATAACACATAACACATTATTTCTAACACAATATAGCCCTAGACACACACAACTTCTAAATGAAATGTATCAAAAATATCGTAAGCTCACAGTATATCAACACCCTCAACTTAAACTCGTTGTGTGTCCTCAAGCAACGTACTAAAACTCTAAACGACACTTGTGTAGAAGTAGACATTCAAACTCAAGCAATTACATGACTTACTAACTCAATTCCATCACAATAGTGCAAATCTTTTCATTTAGACTCAACAAGCTAACTCATGAGGATCAAGATATGACATAGATTGACCAATAGACACCACAACATACACGTTTCACAATCACCAAGGTACCAATTCTCCAACAATGTAACTAGTACCCTTACTTTAAACGAAACCCTTTGTCACACAATAGATATGAATTTTGAGTTTTAGGATTCATTCAACACTCACGCTCAGAAGTGACTTCAAGTACAGTTAGTGCTAAATATCATAGGCTTGCCCTTATTTTCACTGCATAGACTCTCCAAATTAGTCACTAGGATCTATAGGACTTTCTTAGCTTGTAACGTAGGCTCAGGGTCAGGTAGGTTATATTTGGGTACTTTTTAGTGAGTTTATGCCCTCTTTGACATTACATTGGCTTTTTACCTCTTTTCTCAACCAAATCTTGACATCTTTTTATTTTCTTTTCTTTCCCTTGACTCTTTTCAACACAGATGCGACTTTTGACTTTATAGCTCTTATTTTTCACTTACTTCCTTTTCTTTCACTTTATTTTTCTTGATTTTTTTAGCACTTTTGTTTTTCGTCTTTTGGCCTCTTTTGCACAGTTACATCTTTTTGTTTTCTATTTCTCTCTTCAACACAAAACTCTTTTCATACCCTTTTTCTTTCGATTTCCTTTTTCACAGCCACCCTCAACTTATGTGTTTGGCATGAGTTGAGGTGCACAATATCCAATATCGGATCAGGGCCAAGATCAAGGTAACTTTTTGAATTAGCCAACCTCAACTTAAGCTTTTGGCCTAAGTCAAGGTGCACATGTCCAAGGAGGAACCAGGGAAAAAACAATTATTTTAGGGAATGTGAGTTAGGTGACTTGAAATAAGTGGTCTATATTAGGCTCCAACATTTGGATCAAAGGGAACATTTATTTCATTTGGTTGGATCATTTTAGGTTTAAGTGAACTTATTTGAACAAGGGCCTATGATCATTCCTAACTTCTAGCCTAGATTATCTTAACAGGACCAACGGGGCAAGTTCTAGATTGGCACACACTATATGAACATTCAAGCTTTCCTCACACAGACTTGGCACATTGTTTCATTATCAGATTATTTGATTACCTAGTTCAAGTTCTAGCTTAAGTCATGAGGTCAAATTAGTTCATTATTTTGTCACATTGAGATCCAACACATTCAACTTATCAAGCCTAAAGATCTAGCACATTTCACACTTTTTGGATGGGGATCATTTTTTCATGATTTTTATGCCATCATGCTTCCATTTTTTTACTTACTTTTACACATACATTCCTAAACATGCCGGTTCAACATAAATTAAAATAGTCTCTTGGGGTGAAAGAACACAAGCAAGAAAACCCCAAGAGAGGATTATGAGTTGGGTTACTTAGACTTCACCCTATCACTCACAATCCATTTACCACACCCTCACCAAAATAAGGGGAAATTGTCCCCAATGCACAAAAATCAAAAGTAAAGGCTAGGGTGAAGCAAACCTGTGGCATATATGCTCCGAAGAGCTCTCAAGAAGCGAGTGGGTCCGGTTTCATGGAGCCTGCTGGATCAACACTCGGAACGCCATTAGTAGCGCTCTCATCAACTATCCTAGCACCCTCAGTAGTGCTAACACTGCCAGATGGGCCAATAACTATCTCCTTGTCCCGCTGTTGTCTCATCTCTTCCTTTAGTAATGACGCCCTCGTTGCCTCCTCCAACTGCTGGCGTTCCTTCTTCTTCAATCTCTGGGCCTCAGAATCATCAGAAGTATGAGCGGAGCAGGGGCGCTTCCCAGCAGCACGGGAAGAATCTACTGGCGGCATGGTATCGCCAAATAGGGCAATCAACAGCCGCTCATCCTATGGTATCGCAGGGGTAGACTCTTGCTCAGTGTCTGTGGGGGCTAGGAGTGCATCAACATCAGCACGGAGGCTAGCTAACTTTTGATGAAAGGTGGTCACATTGATGGTCGGGGCTGCTGGCCTCTCCAGGACTTGTAGCTCAAAGGCATCCAGGCGCTTATGAATGGCCTGAATCTTCTAATCCATCATGTGCTGCATCCTAGCATCGGAGTCCACCATAGAGTGTTGCATCCACGACTTTATGTGCTGCAACAGTGTGGCAATCTGAGTCTCTAACTTCTGAAGTCGAACTAGAGGAACGATAGTGGACCCAAAAGGTGGAGTGGCTCGAGAGGAGATAGGGGCCTGACTAGTGGTCGATGATGGAGGAGCGTGGACATCCGATGTAGGGGCTGGAGGGGTAGAGTCATCAACCTACATCTGCTCCACATCCGTAGCAAGATTATCTCCTAACGGTGGTACCTCAACATGTCGCTCCCTGCGAGGTGCAGCTAAATTGGAATCATCCGGAATACGGCCGATATCCAGAGTCTTGGTTTCATTAAACAACCTGTCACAATGCCACACTGGAACAAACGCATCCCTGCATAGGTAGAAGATCAGGCACGGGAAGGGCAATGTGGTGGTGACCTTAAAGCCCCTCTCATGGATCTCTGAAATTAATATGTGGGCAAAGTCTATCTCAATCCCCGCTACCATAGTTGCAACCATCACTGCTCGGTCCCATGTGACCACATTGTCTGCCTGAGTAGTGGACACACGATTTCGCACCAGCAACTAGAAGAATTTTGCAACGAAGCTTAGTTTTGCCTTCTTGATACCCAAGCTAGGAGTTCGGACCCACTCAACGCGCTCTCCATCCGTATTAATATATCGTGCCAACCATCTTACAAGGGACTCCATCTACTTGGCATTCCTCTGAATTTCCCTGCTCAGAATGAAGCCTATCTGATAGTTGAACTCTGCTGTATTAATGGGCAGAGTGTGGTCCAGGCCATAGATAAACCTGCAGAGAGTGACCTCTTATATATCAACTGGAAAGCCCTGCACTAATGTGTACTCAGGTGGAGGTTGAGCGATGGGATTGGCCTGCTTAGAGATGGAACCTCTAATGGTGGAGGCATAGGAAGCGTAGAAGTCCCGTATTATATCCTCGATATATGTGCTTGGGTCCGTGCCATCCACTCACACTTGTGCCGCTGGAAGAGCTCCTGAATGACAGGAGAGGTATGAAGGCTACCTGTGAGAACCCAACGCTCCTCAGTGACTAATCGGGCCATCTTGTCATGCTCATTCAGTTTGCGAGCATCAGTGTATATCTGGTATTGGCCTGTCACGCACCACTTGTTTGGCTCCGTAGTGACTAGTGCAGGCTCAGAACTGGGGGGCACTGGAATGTCCCCCGTGCTATCAGCCTCAGAAGAGGAGGCAGTACTGCTGGTAGAACCAGAGCCGGACTGCAACTCAGAGCCAGCCTATGATCTGATCGGTGTGGCCCCTTCCTTAGACTGAGGGTAGTGACCTCGTCGGAGCTCACCTACTAGGCTCTGTTCCGAGTAGTGCAGGGAGCAGTAGGGGATATTCTGGTGGCTAGAGTTATGTACTCATCATCATCCTCATCCATCAGACGTCGAGAAGGAGCTATGGATTTGTACTTTCCCTTTGCGACATAAGTGGGAACTTGCTTATGAGCCATGGTACCCATGGAAGCTTAGTTAGTCCCAAAACAAGGCAATAAAACACATGGAAGAATTTTAGAACAAGAAATGGACCCAAACAAAATTCCAAAAAAAATTGGACAGTAGCTGAACTGTCGACCCACAGTGGGCACCTATGGTTCGTCGATGGAATGACGGTGTGTGGGTCCCCTCCGTAGTTCAGAGTACCCAAAATTGGGTCTCTGATCTAGGAACCACGAATATGCAGAACGATCCGTTGATGGAACAACGGACCATTGTCTACACCGTGGTTTGACACTCAGTGAAAAACTTGTGTGCAATTGACCAACTGACCCCGACCTACGGTCTGTAGGATGACCTACAGTCTGTGGACTGGAGTCATAGGTTAGTGTTGTGCTAGGTTTCAGAACTTGACTCCTTTTCATGCATTTTTGTTTCAACAATTACAAATAAACTAGGCATACACATGCATATCAACATGTTATTTGGTGGTTTATCATCCTTAGGGTTTGGATTACACATAATTCAATTTTTCAACATATCGAAACTATGAACCTTAAGTCAAAACTTCCAATTAAACCTATTTCTTGGTTTGGTTCAATTTTTTATTAACTACACACTCACATACTTTCATCCCAAGGGTATTTCTAAACTAACTTTATTGTTTGAACAAGTAATTGCTCAACCCAAGGTCGAGTTCATTATTGTGACTTCAATTGAAACCATGAAATACTCAAAATTTAGGGGAAATCATCATACCTTACAAGTACGCATCAATGGTGAGTGTGTGATTGATTGCAAAGAATCGTAGACCAACTTGGACACCAAACCCGTACCGAGAAATCGATCTGAGGAGAGTTGAGTGTGGTGGAATGAGTTTTGGAGAGAGATAGGGGAAATATGTGATCTGTAGGATGATTAGGGGAGTGATATGGGGGATATGAAAGGAATATAGTGGGTATATGGAAGGGTAGAAACGGTTAGGAGGGAATTATGGAAGTGGGGGAAGTTTAAAATGAAAGAGTTTTTATTTATAAGAGGTCCGGGTCGGGTCAACAGAGCCCTAAGTTTGGACCCACGAGACCGCATCGACGGTCCATGGGTTGACCTACGGACCGTGGATAGGGTCCGTAGGTAACTCTGACACTTAGAAAATTTTGAGGACTTACTTGGGATCTACGGATGCCATTCACGGTCTGTGGATTGACCAACGAATCGTCGATGGGGTCCGTAGACCACTGCACAACTGTTTTCTGTAGATTTTACCTATCCTCCCTGCACACGTAGCAACCATTAGTACTTTATTTTTACATTTTATTGACACTTTTTAGCCAACACTAATACAAAAGTAAAACGCCTATCTAAAGAGCTACACAAATTAAAATAAAAGAACAAAACTCCTATATCGAAAAGAAAACCTATAGTTGGCTAGATTTTACATCTTGGGTTGCCTCCTAAGAAGCGCTTGATTTAACGTTGCGGCACGATGCAAATCCCTTGATTACTCAGACTTCGTCAAGGTGCCATGCCTCTATCACTGCATTGACACTCTCAGAATTTCCCATTAGCTTTTTATCCTCCGGTGGTCGACCTTGAACCTTGTCCCACTCTTTTTCTCGAGCTCAACCACTCCATGTGGGACACTTGGGTCACTCTGAATGGTTCGGTCCACTGGGACTTGAATCTGCCAGGAAACCAGCACAACCTTGATTTAAATAACAACACCAGACCCCCCATGAGCTAGTTTGTACTTTTCTGTCTTTTGATCATGGTGCTTTTTCTCTGTGCACAAGGCTGCACCTAACTTCTCCTTACTAGACACTTTAACACCTTTTTCGAAAATGTGACTCACCACAAATACCGATTTAAGATCACTTTCATGCTTCATAGACTTACAAATGTTAAAGGTCACCTTTTCCTTATTT
The DNA here is from genome assembly GCA_036250505.1 of Solanum acaule. Classification (NCBI taxonomy): domain Eukaryota; kingdom Viridiplantae; phylum Streptophyta; class Magnoliopsida; order Solanales; family Solanaceae; genus Solanum; species Solanum acaule. The sequence continues at coordinate 9,145 of JAJOOR010013344.1, read as the reverse complement.
AGTCGAAACTACATCTACCCTCTCTCCATATCGACTAAGGCACGCCTAGTAGCAAGGAATGGTCTCCCCAAGATGATGGGGACCTCAAAGTCAACCTCGCAATCAAGTATCACAAAGTTTGCTGGAAAAATGAATGACCCCAGTTTCACAAGGACATCTTGAAGCAGTCCAATGGGCTTTTTCACAGTTCTATCAGCCATAAGTAAATGCATCGCATTTGCTTTTGGAGCTCCTATACCCAACTTCTTATAAATCGATAATGGCATCAAATTGATGCTGACACCCAAATGGCACAAAGCTTTCGCAAAGTGCATCTTACCAATGGTACAAGGAATAATGAAAGCTCCAGGATCCTCTTCCTTTTGTACCAGTGACCTTGTAGAAATGGCACTACAATGCTGCAACCTCTCATCATTCTCAAAATTGATAGCCCTCTTTTTGGTCACTTAGTCCTTCATGAATTTTGCATACCTAGACATTTGCTCCAATGCTTCTATCAACGGGACATTGATGGAAAGCTGTTTCAACATAGTTATAAACCTGCAGTATTTTCCTTCTTCAGTCTTTTGCACTAACCTCTGTGGGAAAGGAGGTGGAGGTCTAGGCATAGTAACAACTTTCTGAGTCAACTCAGCTTCCTTTTCTGTGGCTTCTTTTGTCTTTCCAGTAACCTCAATCTCATCTTCATCTCTTTCTACCACAACTTCAACATCATATGGCATAGGGGGATCAATACTTGGTTTTCCTCCGTGAGTCGTGATCGCCGTAGAATGCCCATTATGATTCGGATTCTAGGTGGTGTTTGTGGTAAGTGTTCCCGGTTGGCTTGTATTCACTATAGTAGACAACTGACTAAAATGCTGCTCAAGTTGCTTTATCGACACAGCATGAACATCAACTTTCTGACCAGTCCCGGACAACTCAGTACATATCTCTTTCACATTTTGATCAGTAGAATCAACCCTCTTCATCATATTTTGCATCATATCCTTAATGCACGACATACTACCCTTAGCTTTTCTATTTCCAAATTCGCGATTAGCAGGTGGAATATTGGGCCCAAGTGTCTCATTTTTGTTGCCATAGTTGATTCGGTTGTAGTTGTTATCACGAATGTAGTTCCTATCCCGGACATAGTCTCCTTCTCGATTATAGTTTCCATAGTATTGACCTTGGTTTCCTTGACCTTGGCGCCAATTATCCGAGTTGGAAACTTGGGCGTTGGTTTAGAAACACCCCCGTCTGGTCATTCACCAAATATGCATCCTATTTATAGTAGCATTCCTCAACTGGTGGTGGTGGAGTTCTAGTTAGGTAATTTACATCATTCACCTTTTCTGCATTTCCACTCACATGCTTTAATACCAACCCAAGTTTTGTCCTCATCTGAGCCATCTCCTTACGAATGTCATCACTAGATTGATCTGATGCAGCTTGAACAACGAATGTGCTTCTTTCGGTATTAGATTTTCTAGTGCTCTATGCCTTATTATTCAAGGAAATCTTCTCCAATTTTTCAGAGATCTCCTCAAAAGTGCACTCACCATATGATCCTCCAACAATAGTATCTAGCACATCCTTTTCGTTATCATCCTGCCCTCTGTAGAAGTACTCATTTAGTGACTCATCCTTCTAATGAACGCAGTGAACCTATCCCATGAACTTCTCACAGACTCTCCAGGTAGTGCCACGAAATTATTCAACTTGTCCCTGTGGTTTAGCTTCTTAGACACTGGGAAGTACTTCGCCATAGACACTAGATGCAATTGGTCCCATCTATGAATTGAATTATATGGAAGATCAGCAAACCATACTGCATCATCACCGGTCAATGATAGAGGGAAGACTGTCAAACCTATGACATTAATATCCAACTCAGTTCGCCCCACACAACTCTTACATACACTTCTCAATTTATCCATGTGACCATGCAAATCTTCTGAAACTAGACCAGGAAACAACCCTCTCGCTGTAAGCATCTGTATATAACTGCTGGTCACCACAAATGTATGCCCTAGAGGTAGAGGAGGAAGAACAATGGGCCCTTACGATTCAACTATATTGAAGTCAACCCTGTAGTTATCATGCAACCTCGGTGCTAGCGGATTCTGCACTCTCTATGCATCTCCGATAAGATGTCCACCATGAACCTGAGCGTGCACATTAACAACCCCAGGAGGCTGCATTTGTACTCCATCACCTAGATTCTCTCCGATCGGATTGATTTGGACCCCTTGATTATTCATTTTTCTCAAAGTTTTGCTCAACTCTAGATCGTAGGGAGTCAATGGTTCGCCTCAACTCCATGCACTTGACATACACTAGAATAGAAACCTGTACAAAACAAAAACAAAAGAAAACGTAAAATCAGAAAATACTTGACTAAAGTTCAATAATATAGTTAAACTTAATCTAAAAGCCAAATTCCCCAGCAGCAGCGCCAAAATTTGATATGCTCAAATTACACCCCTATTAAAGAGTATAAGCGATTGTTGTCAAATAAAGAACCTAACTTGTAGGTTGGGGTCGTTGCCTCGAGGAAAATGGTTTAGAATTAAACTTAACTTACGATTACTTCCTTTTAGTCAACCTATTTCCGAGACAAGTAAATAAATGGGGGTTTTGTAAGCAAGTAACAGTTTGTTGATTCAGTAACAAGTAAGCAGGATTCAAACTTCTAGTAATCAATATGAGAGAGAAACTAGGGTATATGTGTTCCCCACAAGCTCTTAACGCATCAATCCTAATAATAGTAATCCTTTCCTAGTGTTTGACATGCAAAGTTGGTAAGTTAGATATCCCTAAGTGATTGGTCCTCCAAATAGGATATTTCATTACGCACCTTGGTCTGGCTATGAATGTATAATTTACTAACCCTTACCTTTACCTCTGATTAGACATCACATCAATGTATGACTTAGTTTTCACCCTCACACCAATTGACATTAAACTATTAGATAGCATCCACTAAATCTTTGTTGGTAATTCTTTTCTCATTAACTATCTCCTTGGTCCGACAAGTAGCAATGAGGCGAGTTCTAATGTTGTGCACCGTTAAAAAGACTTCTAAGCAAAAGAATTAACAATACATGCATAAACACTATTCAAGAATTACTTAATTATTATTCATACTTTATTAATTGCTCATGGTTCCCACAACCCTAGTTGTGGATTTAGCTATTCATGCTTGAAAGAACACAATTCATAATTGGTTAAAAAGAATTCATGAACTTACAAGAAGAATTGATGCAACCCAAAATTTTCAATAGAAATTCAAAGTCAAAATCTTATAAAATGAAAATCAGGAAAATTAATTCCCAAAACACGAACTTAGAAGTATAAAATAATGTCTAACCTCCAAAAACGAGTTTTATAACTCCTATTTATAGAAAACAAGTCCTAAAATAGAAAGGAAACAAAATAAGGAAATAAATTTCTGGAACGCGACTCAATCGACGACTCGACCTACGTACTGTGGGTCAACCTACGGTTGGTAGGTCCCTTTCCGTTGCTCCATACTTAGCATTTTTCATGAGGTACTAGAACTTTAACTCTCTGAATCTATCGACAGATGTGCAGGACAACCTGTGGGTCGACCTACGGTCCGTCAGTTGCTCCGTAGTTTCACACTTAGTCAGAATTCCCTGATGCTCCATCTACGCCTGCCATCGACGGTACATCAAAAGACCTACGGTCGGTGGGTCACTTCCGTAGCTGGCTCCTTCTGCATAATTTAAGCTATCATCTCCATCAACCGCGTCCAAGCCTATTTCCTACAAACATAACACATAAAACATTATTTCTAACACAATATAGCCCTAGACAAACACAACTTCTAAGTGAAATGTATCAAAAATACTGTAAACTCACGGTATATAAACACCCTCAACATAAACTCGTTGTTTGTCTTCAAGCGACACACTAAAACTCTAAACGACGCTTGTGTAGAAGCAGACATTCAAACACAAGCAATCACATGGCTTACTAACTCAATTCCATCACAATAGTGCAAATCTTTTCATTTATACTCAACAAACTAACTCATGCGGATCAAGATATGACATAGATCGACCAATAGACACCACAACATGCACGTTTCACAATCACCAAAGTACCAATTCTCCAACATTGTAACTAGTACCCCCACTTCAAACGAAATCCTTTATCGCATAATAGATATGAATTTTGAGTTTTAGGATTCATTCAACACTCAAGCTTAGAAGTGACTTCAAGTACAGTTAGTTTTCAATACCATAGGCTTTCCCTTATTTTTACTAGATAGACTCTCTGAACTAGTCACTAGGATCACTATAGGACTTTCTTAGCTTGTACGTAGGATCAGGGTAAGGTATGAGATATTTGGGTACTTTTTAATGACTTTCTGCCCTCCTTGACATTACATTGGCTTTTTTCCTCTTTTCTTAACCAATTCTTGACATCATTTTATTTTCTTTTCTTTCCCTTGACTCTTTAAAACATAGATGCGACTTTTGACTTTATAGCTCTTATTTTTCACTTTCTTCCTTTTCTTTCCTTTATTTTTCTTTATTTTTTTCAGCACTTTGTTTTTAATCTTTTTTCTTCTTTTGCACAAAGTCACATCTCTTTATTTTCTATTTCTCATTTCAAAACAAAACTCTTTTCATGCCCTTTTTCTTTCGGTTTCCTTTTTCATAGCCACCCTCAACTTATGTGTTTAGCATGAGTTAAGGTGCACAATATCCGATGTTAGATCAGGGCCAAGATCAAGGTAACTTTTTGAATTAGCCACCCTCAACTTAGGCTTTTGGCCTAAGTCAAGGTGCATATGTCCAAGGAGGGACCAGGGTCAAAATAATTATTTTAGGAAAGGTGAGTTAGGTTACTTGAAAGAAGTGGTCCATATTAGGCTCAAACATTTGGATCAAAGGGAACATTGATTTCATTTGGTTAAATCATTTTAGGTTTGAGTGGACTTATTTGAACAAGGGCCTATGATCATTTCCTAACTTCTAGCCTAGATTATCTTAGCAGGACCAACGGGGCAAGTTCTAGATTGGCACACACTGTATGAACATTCAAAATTTCCTTACACATACTTGGCACATTGTTTCATTATCAATTATTCGATTACCCAGTTCAAGGTTTAGCTTAATTCATGAGGTCAAATCGGTTCCTTATCATGTCACATTGAGATCCAACACATTCAACTTATGAAGCCTAAAGATCTAGCACATTTCACACTTTTTGGACGAGGATTATTTTTTCATGCTTTTTATGCGATCATGCTTCCATTTTTTTTACTTAGTTCTACACATACATTCCTAGACATGCCGGTTCAATATAAATTAAAACAATCTCTTGGGGGAAAAGAACACAGGCAAGAAAACCCTAAGAGGGGATTATGAGTTGGTTTACTCAGACTTCACCCTATCACTCACAATCCATTTACCCCACCCCCAACAAAATAAGGTGCAATTGTCCCCAATGCACAAAAATCAAAAGTAAAGGCTAGGGTGAAGCAAACCTGTGGCGCATATGCGCCGAAGACCTCTCAAGAAGTAGGTGGGTCCAGTTTTGTGGAACCCACTGGATCAACACTAGGAACGCCATTAGTAGCACTCCCATCAACTATCCTAGCACCCTTAGTAGTGCTCACACTGCCAGATGGGCCAACACCTATCTCCCTGGCCTGCTACTGTTTCATCTCCTCTTTTAGTAATGACACCCTTGTGGCCTCCTCCAACTGTTAGTGCTCCTTCTTCTTTAATCTCAAGGCTTCAGCATATTCAGAAGTACGAGCGGAGCGGGGGCTCTTCCCAACAGCACGGGAAGAATTTGTTGGCGGCATGATATTGCCAAATAAGGTAGTCAACACCAGCTCATCCTCCGGTACCGCAGGGGTAGACTCTAGCTCAGTCTTTGTGGGTGCTAGGAGTGCATCAACATCAGTACGGAGGCTATCCAACTTCTGCTGGAAGGTGGTCATATCGATGGTCGGGGCTGGTGGCCTCTCTAAGACTCTTAGCTTAAAGGAATCCAGGTGCTTATGAATGGCCTAAACTTTCTGATCCATCATGTGCTCCATCCTAGCCTCAGACTCCGTAATAGAGCGTTGCATCCACGACTTCACATGCTGCAACAATGTGGCTATGTGAGTGTCTAACTTCTGAAGTTGAGCTAGATGAAGAAGAGTGGACCCAAAAGGTGAAGTGGCTCGGGAGGATCTAGGGTCCTGACTAGTGGCCGACGATGGAGAAGCCAGGGCATCCATTGTAGGGGCTGGAGGGGCAGTGTTATCAACCTACATCTGCTCCACATTTACAGTAAGATCATCTCCTAGCGGTGGTACCTCAACTTGTGGCTCCTTGCGAGGTGCAGCTAAATTGGAATCATCTCGAATAAGGCTGATATCCAGAGTCTTGGTTGCATTAAGCAACCTGTCACAATTCCACACTGGAACATACGCATCCCTGCATAGCTAGAATATCAGGCACGGGAAGGGCAAGGTAGTGGTGGCCTTGAAGGCCCTCTCATGGATCTGTGCAATAAATATGCAGGCAAAGTCTATCTCAAGCCCTGCTAACATACCTGCAACCATCACTGCTCGGTCCCATGTGACCATATTGTCCGCCTAAGTAAGGGACACATGATTCCGCACCAACAACTAGAAGAATTTTGCAGCGAAGCTCAGTGTCGCCTTCTTGATACCCAAGCTAGAAGTCCATACCAACTCAACGCGTTCTCCATCCGTAACAATATGTCGTGCGAGTCATCTTACAAGGGACTCTCTCTACTCGACATTCCTCTGAAATTCCCCGCTCTAAATGATGCCCATTCGATAGTCGAACTCTGCTGTATTGATGGGCAAACTGTGGTCCTGGCCACAGATAAACCTGTGGAGATTGACCTCTGATATATCAACTGGAAAGCCCCGCACTAAGGTGGACTCAAGTGGAGGCTGAGCGACGGGCTTGGCCTGCTTGGAAATGGAATCTCTGATGGTTGCGGCATAAGAAGCGTAGAACTCCCGTACTATCACCTCGATGTATATGCTTGGGCAGACATCCACTCACACTTGTGCCGCTAGAAGAGCTTCTCAATGACTGGAGCAGTGTGGAGGCTACCTGTGAGAACTCGACGCTCCTCAGTGACTAATCGGGCCATCTTCTCATGCTTATTCAATCTGTGAGCATCAGTGTATATCTGATATTGGCCTATCACGCACCACCTGTTTGTCTCCGTATCGACTGAGCATGCTCAGAACTGGGGGGCACTGGAATGTCCCCTCGTGTTATCAGCCTCAGAAGATTAGGCGGTACTGCCGGTAGAACCAGAGCTGAACTGTGACTCAGAGCCAGCCTGTGATCTGATTGTTGTGGCCCCCTCCTCAGACTGGGGGCAATGACCTCGTCGGAGCTCACTTGTTGGGCTCTGTTCTGAGTAGTGTAGGGAGCAGTAGGGGAGGTCCTGGTGGTCGGAGGAATGTACTCATTATCATCCTCATCGATTAAACGTCGAGAAGGAGCTACAGATTTGGACTTGCCCTTTACAGCATAGGTGGGAGCTGGCTTAGGAGCCATGGTACCTGTGGAAGCTTAGTTAGTCTCAAAACAAGGCAACAAAACACATGGAAAAATTTTAGAACAAAAAACGGACCCAAACAAAAGTCCAAAAAATAATTTGGACAGTAGCTAAATTATCGACCCACGATAGGCACCTACGGTCTGTTGATAGAACGACGGTCCGTGGGTCCCCTCCGTTGGTCAGAGTATCTAAAATTGGGTCTTTGATATGGGAACCACGGATGTGGAGCACAGTCCGTCGATGGAATGAAGGACCGAAGTCTACACCGTGGTTCGATACTTAGTGAAAAACTTGTGTGCAACTGACCCACGGACCTCGACCTACGGTCCGTGGATTGGAGTCTTGGGTTAGTGTTGTGCCAGGTTTCAGAACTTAACTCCTTTTTCATGCATTTTTGTTTCAACAATTACAAATAAACTAGGGCTACACATACATTTCAACATGTAATTTGGTGGTTTATCATCCTTAGGGTTCGGGTTACACATAATTCGACTTTTCAACATACTGAAACAATGAACCCTAAGTCAAAACATCCAATTAGACCTATTTCTTGGTTTAATTCATTTTTTTATTAACTACACACTCACATACTATTATCCCAATGGTATTTATAAACTAACATTATCATTTGAACAAGTAATTGCTCAGCCCAAGGTCGAGTTCATTATTGTGACTTCAATTGAAACCATGAAATACTCAAAGTTTAAGGGAAATCATCATACCTTACAAGTACACAACAATGGTGTCACGCCCCGAGCTACCCCCCGAGACGCAGACACGGGACCTAGGACCACAAGTGATCCCAAGCTAACCCTGCTGGCATGATCATGAGCATACTAAAGATAATAAACTGATGCGGAAGTTAAATCATAAATAAATCTAAAAAGATGGGGAATACCCATATACTATAACTGAATATATCAAATCTGAGAGTTTAATACAAAAGAAATATCAAACTCAAAATACTATGCTGAATCTAACTATGTCTGAAATAAGCCTATAAACTGACAAGAAATGTTGGGGCATGCCCCAACTAGGTCTAGCAAAACTGAAACTAAAGACTAAAAGCGATAAAGATAAACATGTCACTAGTCCTCGAAGAATGAGGACTCACCACTGATGTTGTTGATCTGGAGATCAGGAACCGATCTAAGTGTGATCTGGATGCTGAGAACCTGAACCTACATCACGAGAAGATGTAGCGCACGTATGCGTCAGTACTTGAGAGGTACTGAGCATGCAGGATAGAGTAAAACTAAAATAATATATAACTGAACAAAGCAATAAAACAATGAAATCATCTGAACATGATATGGATACTGAAATACTGAATACTAAGCTAATTGATGCAATGACCAAATTTATAACATGCTGAGACTGAATACTGACTGTATTGAAATATAGTTAATGCAATAGAGTTTGACTGAACTATGGGAGCTACTAATAACCGACATAAAACCACATGAGCTAAATGTGGAGTTCGATGTATATGCCCCATCGAGAGGACCCAATATACCCTGCCAGAGGTATAGAGGCATGCTGGCGTGATCACTAAACTGATGTTGCCCACAGAGGGGAC
>JAJOOR010013343.1:0-35734 GCA_036250505.1 Solanum acaule | reverse complement strand
ACTTATGCATTTTCCCTTCTTTTATCAGGGATGAAAATTCTATAGACAATTTTTTTTTCTGTTTATAATTAACGTTGGTGAAAAGATTATGCAAATTATGTTATAAAAGTATTCATGTATATTTCTCCTAATAAAATTAATTCGGTAAAAAATCTTTGAATGTATTTAATTAATTCCTAATCTATATATGTATCGTTTCTTTAAGTGAAAGAAACAAAAATTCCACAAAAAATCAACATTATCCTATATATTAAGCCAAGTTTTAATAAATTAAAGGAGATGTAAAAGATCTTTAAATCATATAACTGTCAACACCAAGTCATTATTATATAAACAGAAAGCAGAGGCAAAGTAAATGAAAAATCACTATTTCAAAACCCTAATTAATGAAACTCAATGGAAGTCATGCAAATGAAAAAAATTGTTTTATCAAGACCTAGCTTTAATACATTGTATAGTTTTATTTTTTTCTCCTCATACCTGAACCAAAGCCCAATATGCATAAATCATAACCATTAACTCAAAAGCAATCTTGTCTTCAATAATTCATAAATGTTGATGTTATAGCTAATTTGAAATTCGAAATTTCAAACACAAACAATTAAAGAGTAGAAGAACATGAGAGAGCGTATGTATGTAGAATAGAATAGTAAAAAAGAAAAGAAAACAATCAGTCATGATGAAATATAATGTTAAGTTGTAAGATTTTGTGTGGAGAGACGCAATGGTTGGAGGCATGAAGAACATGAGTAATTGAGTATTGTGCCTAATAATTTGTCAAAACCATTCTGAAAGTACCATTTAATTACACTACATTGCATTTCATAAGTATGCGGATGTTTTAGAATGAGTTTGAAGGAATAAAAATTGGTAATGAGCATGAAGGTGAAATTCAAATTATTATGATTGGTGGATAATATATTTTAAGTGATACAAGGCAAATAAGATTGATTATTCAAAGTAAATATACCTTGTCATTTTAATAGGGATTGTTTTTTTTTTTTTTACAAGATTTTGTTCTTGTTATTCATTAAGGTTGGTGAAAAAGTCAATCCAACTATAAGAGCATTCATGTCTATTTCGCCAAATGAAACTGATACAACAAGAAAATTGAATGTATTTAACCAATTTCTATATCTTTGGTTTTCTCGAACTAAGCAGTATCAGAATTTATAATTAAGTAAATAAAAGTGTGTCTTCTCTAAAAGTTAATTTTTTTAGATGAGATATACAATCACATATTTCAACATCAGAGCTGACAAAAATACTATTCTTGAGTACTCTCACCCTATAGAAAAACTATAGTGTAGATAGATAATATATATGTATTATATGTTGATTTTTTTTTCTTTAGGTGCTTACTTCTTTATATTCTAATTTTAAATTACGTTATCATGTTTCTGATTATGTTTTTAGAATAATAATTTACAATCGAATATGTATATATGCCATGCTTTTGGATCTTTAATTTGTTAGCACACGACATATCTTATAATAAAACATATTACTTACTATTATTATGTTTTTTTGTTTCTTAGTCTAAAGTACTATATACTCATGCATTTCTTGCGTCATTCTTTTACTGAATGATAAAAATGATTAATAAAACATTCTAGTTGCTATCATTATGTTTTTTTTTTTCATTTTTAGACTAAAGTACTAATGCATTTCTTGTATTTTTTACTGAATAATAATGATGATTCTCGAAACAACAAACATGTCATGCTTTTGTATCTCTAATTTTTTAGCACACTTATATATGATAATAAAACATACTACTTGCTATCATTATGTTTTTTCTTAGACTAAAGTACTCGTACATTTCTTGCGTTGTTTTACTGTTTAATAATTTCATGGAAAAACAAAAATATCTTTTTTTGTATCTCTAAATTGTCAGCACACGTTATATCTGGTAATAAAACATACTACTTGCTATCATTATATTTGTTTTGTTACTTAGGACCCGTTTGGCCATAGATTTCCCAAGTAATATTAGGGGGGGAATTTGACAAATAGTGTTTGTCCATACAATTTGCCATTATTTGGCAAATATCCCAAATTCCCAAATACTAGTTTTTTTCTAGTATTTGGGCCAAATCTCATTATTTAGGATCATTTAAAAATTGAAATTTTACACCAATTGATTTTCCTTCTTTTGTGTTTGATGACGTGGAGAGTTCCAACTGGGCAATTAAGTCTATTAAAAGGCAAATTGAAATGTTGAGTAGTGAAGAAAATCCAAGAGTTCTTGTGAACACTTTTGATGCTTTGGAATTTGATGTTTGAGAATTCTAAAGCATATGACTATGGTGGGAATTGGGCCTTCAATTCCTTTGATATTTCTTGATGATAATACTTTTCGAGTTGATATGATTGAGATTAGTTCAAAGAATTATATGGATTGGTTGAACTCAAAGGACAAGGGATCAGTTATCTACATAGCATTTGGTAGTTACTCTGAAATATCAAGTCAATTGATGGAGGAGATTGGTCACAGATTGCTGAAATGTGGGAGGCCATTTTTGTGGGTGATTAGGGAAGGACAAGATGGGGATAAGATGGAGGACAAGTTGAGTTGCAAAGATGAACTTGAAAAATAGGGGAAGATAGTGAGTTGGTGCTCACAAGTGGAAGTCCTAAAACACCCTATGTTGGTTGTTTTTTGACTCACTGTGGATGTAATTCAACTTTAGAGAGCATAGCATCTAAGGTACCTATCGTGGCATGTCCACTCTGGAACAATCAAGTTTGTTATGCAAAACTCATTCAAGATATTTGGAAGAATGGTGTTAGAGATAATGTTAGTGAAGGTGGTGTCGTGGAAAGAGATGAGTTCAATAGATGTATCACGATCGTGATGGGGGACGGTGAAGAAGGGGAAGAATTGAGAAGAAATGTCAAGAAATGGAGTGATTTAGCTAAGGAAGCTATGAAGGAAAATGGTACATCAAGTGTTAATCTCAAGGCTTTTGCTAATGAGATTTTACTTGGTCATAATGAGTACTAAATCACTCATGAATAGATGACTTCAATAAAATAGCTAGTAATCAATTAGTCTTTTTAAAAGTTTGTTCTTCGTTTCAGAAAAAATAGTGAATTTCTTTGAAATTATTCATAATGAAGTAATTTTCTTTGTTTCTGAGATAATTATATTAATTTTGTCCTCACTTTAAATTTTTAATTTTTTTCTTTCATTGATTTCTTATTTTTTCACTTTTAATTATTTTTAGAAAATTGTGTTAATTTTTTTTTAAAAAAGTGTCCTTTAATTTATATATTTTTAAAAATATTTATACACGTGACAGAAACGTGTGTCGAACATAACAAATTTATTTGGTTGAAGGTGTCACATCAGCAGAAAAGGTGCACGAATATAAGAAAAAAAATTAGTTTGAGGGATTATAGGACCCTAATTAAGTTAATGTGTATCAATGGGATTTCAATCATAGCTCAGGAGGGGTACTTATGCATTATCGAATATGTACTTATGTCATGCTTTTGTAACTCTAATTTGTTAGCACACGTTATATCTAAGAATAAAACATACTACTTGCTATCATTATGTTTTTTTGTTACTTATTACTCTAAAGCACTCACACATTTCTTGTGTTATTTTTTGCTGAATAATAAAGTTGATTCTTGGTATAACAAAGAATTCCAGATACTTTTTAGAACTTCAACAAAGTTAGAGTAAAATATCTTTTGATATATTTTTATTTAATAAAATTTATATTATCTCAAAACTTAAATATTTAGGGTAGATGTTTAAAGAAATATGATAATTTTTTAAGATTTTTTTATATCTAAAACCATTTACATACTAGTGTAAGTATGTGTGACCTTAATCAGTTGTAACCAAGTCACTACAAAAATGCTTTCTTCCTTTACAAAGTTCTCCTTCCCAAAATCATCATTCTCCTCCATGGATACCTCTCTTTTCACCACCCAAAACATAAAAATTTACAAAAAAAAATAAAAAATCTCATGTTCTTACACTATTCCTAGGCCAAGGACAAATTAATCAATATCTTCAATTTTCCAAACTATTAATCAATTTAGGTATTGAAGTCCCTTTAACCACAAGTCTATCACATTTCAGTAAAAAACACTCTCAAACATTGAAGGATTAAGCTTTTTCCTTTCTCTGATGGCTATGATGGAAAACTCTAATTAAGTCCAATTGATGAGTTCCATTTGTTCTATTCTTCTATAAAGTCTCGTGGGTCAAAATTTATTTTCAATTTAATTCAATCAAATGCAAATAAACATACCCCTTTTTCACATGTCATCTTCACTATTATTATGGAACGGATTGGTTTAGTGGCAAAAAAAAATTCCATCTACATTACTTTGGATCCAACCAATCACAGTTTTTGATGTACTATATAGATTCACAGACAATTCTGAATATTTAAAAAATTATGATGCTAAGGATATAATAATAAAGTTACCAGGATTGCCATCACTTAGTCCAATTGATTTTCATTCTTTTGTGTTTGATTTGAGAGTACCAATTGGGTAGTTAAGTCTATGAAAAGAAAAATTGAAATGTTGAATATTGAAGAAAATCCAAAAGTTCTTGTGAACATTTTGATGTTTTGAGAATTATTGTCACGACCCGAGCCTACACCCTGGACGTGACCGGCACTCGAGAATCATTATTGGCCCCAAGCGAACCCTTGGCCTGGCTCAATTCTCAGCGAAAGACTTACTCAACAATAAAAGAACTTTAAAAGTAAGGTTTTAACTCAATGTCTCAAAATAATAAACTCAGAAATATATAAGAACATTCAACTGGCCAAACGAAGGCAACTCGAGTCTCAAACAATAACAATGGAAATGAAAAAGACTCATGAACTACTATTTCTATCTATGAAGCCTCTATACTATGAGGGATCGGGACAAGACCCTCGATCATCCTAACAAAACTGAAATAATAGAAATAAATAAGGGATCCTCTGAAAGCAAGGTGGATCACCAAAGCTAACTCGAACTGCTATGGTATCAACGAAGATCCTGTTGATGACCTTGATCTCTTGTATATGCATCATGAAATGGTGCAAGCAAAATGGCATCAGTACATTGAATGTACGAGCATGTAAGGGGAATAATGAACATAACATAAAAGCTTGACCTTGGAAAGAAGGAAACATACTCGCCTCAACTCTACTCAACTCAACCTCAACTCATGGATACTCAACTCAATACAGTATAAAAACAATAATAAAGATGCAGTTTATATAAAGCATTTAAAACAGTAGATAACAACTCAATGTATTTAAAAATACAATCATAACTCTTATTTGTATGTAAAGATACAAAAATAACTCAAATTGGGAGATTCTCTAACCGACAATAATCACTATGAGCTATGTGATGATACAATTTCTCGCCCACGTTGCCAGAACTGTCCTATACCTTGCCGGAGTATAAGACATCTTCAACTAAGTTGATCCACTAAGCTATACTTAAAAAACAATAAAAAATCATCTAAAAATTATAACCCTTTCTACCCATGTTGGCTACATGGTTTATGAGGACTTTGAGTTGTATGAACTCGTCCCCATATTGGCGTTCAATACTACTCCAAATAATATACTCAGCTCATATGTTCAAAAACATTTCCTCATCCTCGGTATTTGAGATTATTACTCAAAAGGTTCTCTTAAAAGAGATTATACTCAAAAACTTCTCATGAACTCATTTGGAAATTGATGTTTCCTATCATTTTAAATGTAAAAACATTTACTCTTGGAAGAGGTGAACCTAGACTCCTCATTGCTTTGGTCAGCTGGTAGAAGCGAGGAAATCCCCCCTTAAATGTAAAAACTCCTAACCACTCCTACGAGCAGACCAAAGCAATTTTATGTTCTCATAGGGTGCACTCTTTAGTATATTTTCTTTTTCTATTAGTTTCTTGAGATAGATATGTATATATACATGATTTTTTCCGAAGTTAACGGGTGCACGTGCACCCCCACCTATGCATATGGGTCTGCCTATGACTCTTGGGAATACTTAGTTCCCATATATTCATTTTGAAAAATGAAACTCAACTCTCCTCATCCTCAAACTCAAGTCTTTAAACAAGTTTTACAAGATTGTGAAAGACTTCTCAAAATGACTCGAAAGAACTCTCAAGACTTTATTCTTAACTGTACCTTTAATTTGAATTATGAATTATGAATGCAGGTGTTATGATTCATGTTATGAAGGATCTCTCAATGTTTAGATGTAGTTTAAAGTAGTTAGAATCAGAAAGGAGTAAAGGTACACCTTAAAAGAACTTAGACGGAGCAAACGACAAAAAAAGGGTGGGGGGCAAGCCACCATGGGGCACTGCTGGCGCGGGGCGCCAGCCCCTGAACTTCCAAGACTCAATCTTAGCACACTGTTGGAGTGCAATGCCAGACCTTCTGGCGCATCTGGGGTGCGCCACGCCAGCCTTTCCCCAGATCAATCGAATGAATTTTTCTTCTCGTTTTCTGACCCTAATTCGACTAGAATCGATTGTTTTCCTCAAATTTTCCTTAGATTCATTTACCCAATGCAAGTGCACCAGAATATACTCACTTTACCTCAAGAAGAACCCTCAAAGATCAAAATCCTCACCTCAAGAATTCATCAAACTCGATAAGCAAAACATGAAGAACAAAACCTTAAGAACAACCATCAAGAATTCAAATTATTCAATCTCAAGAATGAAATTAAGGATGTAATTTACATGATTGGTGTGCGGGTGAACAAACCCAACACTACGAAAGCTTACATACCTTAATTTGGTGAAATTCCTCGACAAATATAAAGAATTTTGACGAACGCCTTGAATCTCTCCTCTTGAACTCCTCTCAAAACCCTAAGCGTAATTTAGAGTTGTAAAAACTGAACCAAATCAGTTTAGACCCCAAAAATATTACAAAAAATATTTAAAGCTGATGGGGTAAGGAAAAGACCAAAGTACCCCTCATTAATTTGGGTAAATTTGCTTAACTGGGCAGGCTGACTTCAAATGGGCATATCTCCCTCATCTGAACTCGAAAATTAGCAAACTCAGTGGCATTGGAAAGAGGATTCAAAGACCTTTCATTTCATATCTTATGGGACACGTAAATCATCATGAACTGAAAGTTATGGTCATTTTAAGTTGACCCAAACCTCACAACTTAAGCTTAACTTGAACAAATCTCAAATTAGCTCTTTCCAAATTAACTATTTCTAAATTTATCTCTTTCTAAGGCGGGATGTTACAATATATCCCCCTTGCAAACATTTGTCCTCGAATGAGATTACTTTTAGTAGACTAAGGGTGGCAACATCTAACACCCAACATGCAAATTAACACAACATTTCAATTTAAAAAGTACCGAGAACAGACTCTCCGGACTCATAGAGATGTGAGTATCTGTTCTTCATATCCTCCTCTGCTTCCCAAGTAGCTTCCTCAACAAACTGATTCTTCCATAAGACCTTGACCGATGCTACCTCCTTGGTTCTCAACAAGCGAACCTGACGATCAGGTATCTCAACGGGTACCTCCTCATAAGATAGGTTGTCCTTAATACCAATATCTTCTGCAGGTATAATAAATGAAGGATCGCTATCTTATTTAATAGTCTTTTAGATATCTAAATAGTTTTGTTGAACAATTATAGTTCGCCTTAGATGTTTTTGCATTGGTGACACAAATTTTTATGCATTCTTGATATCTTCCCCACTTTATATATGTTTTTTATGAAAGCTTGATATAAGACTTATTACTCTATTATTTTACTTTTCTCTACTTTATTATTTAGTGTCGTTGTTAGGTGAAAGATTGACTTATCTACTTATGGGTTAGGATAAAAAAAAAATTATTTAATTTCTTATGATTATCGGGTAAAAGAAATTTCAATAAACAAGCAATTATTTGTCAATTACATGTTGTGCCACGATTGTTAACTATTAATTGCTATCATTTTCACTACATTAATTACAATCTTCATTTAGTTTTAAATTCCTTGACCAATCAAACAACTTCATATTAATTGAAATGGATGAAGTAATTTTCAATTAAAGCTTGTAACTCTCAGAAGATAATGACTAATATTGCAATGCAAATTGTGATTTATAAGAATTGCGAGAAGTAAATAATATTTGTAAACAACGTAAATCAAGAAAGTTAATTTTCATTAACCATTTAAGAGATTTCATACCTAAACTTTTTTTTTCTAATACAGAACTTTTTATTAACATTACGAAATCTCATATTCATAAAGATATCATCATATCATATCATCATATAGTATTATACGTGGGAAGCTCTAAAGTGAAAAATTGAATTATCATTTTGACCTTCTACTAAATTAAAATTTGATTAATTATTTAATTAAATACAATTATTTTAATTACATAATGGTAGACGAAGTTGAAGTCCTTAAGCCCTTTAATAATTAAATTATTATTTTCTTGATAAATGAGTACATTGATATTGCTTTTAATCATAATTATGAATCTCATAACGAAAAAATTTGAAAAGTTATGATTGATAAAATAATTTAACCGGTTTTTTTTCTTCTAAATAAAATAGCTACATTTTCTCTTCTAAATAAACTCTATTGTTTAATATTGAAGTAAAGAATTTGACGAGGTGTCATTAATTAAAAAAATAATACATACAAGTTTCATCTATAGTGATTCACTATTAGATGGTCATATTTGTAGTAAGTGTATTCATCCGAATTTGATTCTTCTTTGATAATAAAAGATATTTTTATTTGGTCATTTATATAAGTTGTTTTATTTTATGCTTGTATAGGTACTGTTGGCTGGAATTGTAACAACTTGAAGGTTGCTTGTAGTATTTTGGTTTATTCAGAATTCTTCAAAAAGGTACATAAAAAACAAAGTCAACATGTAATGTTATAACTTTTTGTTTAATTTTTATTTATTTATTTTTAATTAAAGGACGGTGCACAAATCGATGTACCAATTCTTTCATGGATAATTGATTGTATATAAGAAAGAACAATTTTCTGTATTAATGACATTCATCTATGTGCTTGTGATGTAATTTGATTTTAGAGATTTAAGATTTTTATTCTTTACAACAAGTTGGGATGGGTATGACTGTAGTAATTATATAACTAATAATTTGTGAATGTGATGTTCATTTTTATAAATTATCATTCGTACTATAGTTACTTCATAAACCATGTCTTATTTATATATGAAATGAAAGTCAATTCATATGTCATTTGTAACTACATACTCTCAATTCGGAAGAGGAAGAATTGAAGAAAATGTTGAAGTAAAAAGAAGAAAAGATGCAATATTACTGATGCATTTTTCATCTTCGTTATATTGTGTAACTAAAATTTTATTTTTCTATGAAATTTAAAACTTATTTCTTTAGGTATTTTGTTCAGAAAAAGAAGTTTTAGCATTTATTAATTTTTTAAGCAAATTTTATGTAATATGGAACATGAATTTGAGATTGTTCTTCTTATTTACTTATAAAGTGATTTTATTATGACTAAACTAACCTTGATACTGTTACATATAGTTCTTTGTAGATACATTTCATAAAATTCATATGATTTACTAGCCATCATAAGAAGACATATGTTGTTCGAATCTCTATACTACTTACCCAAAAAAAATAATCCATTCCCCACTACAACTTCTTATATGTAATTATAAAAGGAGATTATAATTTTATTAAGATACATATTGTATTTGTACAGAGAAACATATATTTAATCACATCATATAATATGTCCCTTTTAAAAAATTATCATCCTTACTGCATAGTTACTTTATAAATCATCTCCTATTTATATATGAAAATCAATTCACTTATGATTTGTAACTTAAATGCATATATTCGTATGTGATTAATGTGTTAGATTGCCATTTTACCCTTTCACTTAATTAAATTTTCCTTTCAACTAATAATAATATTTCATATTCTATTAATCTGAAATAAAATGCATAAATCAATACTTGACCAGATATATTCTAACTTTCTATAAGTCTACATAGACTATTATGTTGAAATTGCTTTTCATATTCCATAACAATTGCAACCGGCCTTTAGAATGCATATTTTAATTTGTAGTATTTTAGAGGTTAGCCTTCAATCAACAAAAAATTTAATCCTTGTAAAATCTAGAACATTATTAATTACCACTAATTTATGTCAGAAAATCTCGTCATTTCTTTTTACAAGGAATTTGTAGAATTTGAAGGTTATACGTTAGCATTAAATAATTCAACAAGTATTCTCAAGGAATCAACTTGCAAATTCATAACTGTCATGACCCAACCCACCGGGCCGTGCGGGCACCTACGTACTACCACCTAAGTAGGAGAACCCTCAAATACAAATAATTAAAACATGCGGAAAATTAAATAAAATGGAAATAAAATATACTAACGGAATTTTAGAATATAAGAACCTTTAACACAATTTTGGTTAAGACTTGTAAAGTAATTAACACCCCAAGGATCTAGTCTAAACAGGTACAAGAGCTACTAAGAGTACAAACAGGACATAATAAATAAAAGACACAGCTCCCACCATGTGGAATGAAAAGTAGAAGCTGCTGGAGAAGACTACATCTTCGTCTAAGGAATCATCACGAACCTGCATCCAGACTATGTCAAAAAAACATAGCAAGAGTAGTATCAGTACAAACCACATGTACTAGTAGGCATCATCAGTCAACCCGACGCCCACCACATAACATAAGAAATCAACTAGCAAGATCATGCAATAAAACCCCTCGCTTCTCCACCTTTACCCTCTCTTGAAATACCTCCGAATCACACTAGTACTCTAAATACTAACCACCTTCTCGGTCAACCTACTTACTAGGTTCTTGGTCATAGCCTAACAATTCAAACACATAGAACAGTCCCCAAATACGACTACAAACATTCCATCTAACCGCTCACATCCTACTATTACTTTCTCTTCATATTACCCCGCCTTCGTCACATAGTACATTATATCAAGGTTGCTAACTATTAACCACGAGCCCCCTTTTTCATCTTTAGAATTAATCTATGTGGACAAGTAAACCATCACCAGCTCTCATTACCCCCAACAAATATTACAGGGAAATACACGAATTCCGTACACTACCTCCACCTCTTGCCCTAGAATTATAATTAAGTCATCATAATCACTTATAAACATGGTAGAACAATCATCAAGTATCACTCACGAACACGCACACTTCATCATTACAAGATGCACAAGTATGTCAAGTCATTGGTCCTCTCAAGGGACCCAAACCCAAACTGTTAGCATACCGGAATATGGTACCCTATCCAATGTTTATGCCGGAACATGGCAACCGATCCCATTGTTATGCCGGAATGTGGCAACCGATCCAAGTTAGTGTGTCGGAATGCAACACTTGATCTATTCAACAAGCCACAATCATAATTACAAAGTACATTCTCATAATCATTCAATTAAGTCATGATTCATGGCATCTATCATTCATATATCCTCGTTTACATTTAAGTGATCAACAATGCAACATCCGCATACATACATGTATCATAAACGAAGCAAGAACGAACATACATCGCACAATCATTGAATCACAACCATCACCTATGAACTATTCATTGACGTATATCATGTAAACACTAATTCGACCATACTTAGCCCTAGTTCATCATCTAGGGCATCTTCTTAGGGTTTAATCATATTTCATTCGGTGCACGAAGGCCTACACATAATTCCTACCATTGATTATCATTATACTACGCAGTGGGCACAGATTTATAACTACTCAATAATAAAACCTAGTCTACCTGGGCGCCAAGCAGTTGTACAGAGTTTTTGGCTTCGAATCTTGTTTCCGAACTTCGTGACGGTGTTCTTGATCAGAAATCCACCACCCATCGACCTCCTTGCACTAGAATTCTCCTTCTCCTTCCTTCCCAAGCTTAGAAAAGCTTTCGGAGGGTTTCTAGGGTGTTTTACGACTAATTTAGGTATTTTAGTAAGAAGGAGGAAATATGATTTCGCAGTATCTAAATTCTGTCTCGCCTATCCCGCTCTTGCGCCAATTTACCCCACCCTGGCGCCGCCCTAGCGGCGCATGGTCCGCCCCGATGGGACAGTGGCCTAGTATTTCTCAAAATTTTGCTTTTCCTCAATAATGACGGTTCGGGTCGTTACAATAGATACCAATTTACCCCTCATTCATCCATGAACTACTAATGCACGGATCGTCACACGCCCTAATTCGGAGTACTTCTAAACTAAGAATCGGTCCACTACGGTACCATGACGAACGGTGAATTTTTTGGGAAATCAGCACACGACAGGGTTTATACCCCAAGGACTACAAATATTTGAGGCAACATACAACGGAAGAATGTGTTTAAATTACATAGCCTGGCCCGCCAGGGCGGCCGTCCTCCCACTAATGCGGGGCTGCTGTGGCGAGGATACTCCCGCTAAAGTGGGAGATCGAGAAACAGTAAAGGAGGAATGAGGAATGGTTTTCCTCATTTCTCCCTTTTTCCCCTTACTCAAACTCTCCCAAAACCTCTCGATCACTTCACTTCTGGACGTCGAAATCAAGGTAAATATATTGCTCCTTACGCTCCTTACTTAATTACTTACTTATTTATGATTGCATACTATTGAACAATCAATTAGGGACGGTTTTGGGGGTCGTTATTTGAAAAATGAACATAGTTTGCTAGTTTGATAGAAAAACATAACATGGGCATTTCCCTTACATTCCCAGCATCTCCACAATGTTCTGGGTGTAAGGATTTCGTAAAAATTAGGTCGAATCAATACCAAAATTTTTGGGAGAAGTTGAGAAGTATCTTCGTTTAAAACTCGAATTTGTTTGCCAAAATAATTGCATATTCGGGTTCTACGGTAGTTAACCCACTCTAATATGCTGAAATTCTGTTGAAATGGGGATTTTTGGGATGAAGAGGCGCCATGATCACGCCTGCTGTTCGTCCCAGATGAAGGTCGCTCTAGCGGTCTCTATCCCGTTGTGGCGGCCTCCATAATCCCGCCTTGGTGGGATTTTTGCCGCTATGGTGGGATAGGCCAGACCAGTGGCCTGCACCCCTTAACTCAGAAATTTCTCTCTTCTCATTTTAACTTGATTCTACTTAATCCACCGGGTGTTCTAATGTATATTTTAATTTCTTGCAGGCTCTCTAATTGGCACGCCTAAATGAGGAAAACTTACCTTTCGTTCGATTTCCCAATGCTACTAGTCGAGAAAGATTCCACGACAATCGGAATATGAAATTCTGCTGTGAGCGGGGCTTCTACTTACTCAGGCTGGAGGAAAAAAAGCCTGCTCTCTATGCTCGCTTGATGGAGTTCGGGTGGGTTCCACTAACTGAGGCTCCTCCTGCCACACGTGCTGACTAGGTACGGGAGTTCTATATTATCCTGCTCACCGTCCGCTGGGACGATCCTCACCCCATCATCTGTATTCGGGGAGTTGGCATCCCCCTGAACACCACTACCATCAATGAGGTACTAGAGCTGCCCGAGGCCTCAAATGCTGAGTACGAGGCTAAGCTGAGGGAGATGGATCTGGGTTGGCTGAGAGACACTGTGATTCAGCCTGCACACCGGGATCAAGTCTACTAGGCTACTGCAGAGGGTATTACTAGCACAGATTGGTCACCTGATGCTAAAAGGTGGCTACACTTGGTCACTAGGAGGATCCTCCCATCGGGCAACCGCATCGACGTTACTTTTTTCTCGGGCTTTGGTGGTAGCGTGTGCCAAATAGGGTATAGAGCTAAATGTGGGGGCACAAATCATCTCAGTATGGAAGATGTTCTACTGCGGCAACAAAAAGGCTTTCTTCCTACCTGGACTCATCACTGCGCTGTCCAAACGGGCAGGGTGCCACTTCTCGACGCCGATAAGGTATTTCTTATGGATCCCCCCTTCACCCTCTTTTGGTTAGGTCAGGTTCTACTTCCAGGAGCAGAAAGAGGACAACAGATAGGGCTAGCAGTAGTTAGGCGGCCGCAGAGTTAGACGAGGAGGAAGGCAACGACACTCATCCCATCGGGTCTCAGCCTCCACTTTTAGCGGCACAGGTAAATGAGGACTTCGCAGTTCTGTGAAGGAGGATGGGGTGCCCTATCACTCCCACCACCCCAGTTCCCCCCAGCACTGCCCTAGAGCTTAAGATGCTCCGTCGCGAGTTAAGCCAGGAGAGGAGGAAGGGTTTGGAAAGGGACTGTCTGCAGGTTCGGATCTGGAAGGCGGTAAAGATCATGCTCACTTGCATCTCTACCGGGCGGGAAATTCCCATAGTAGAGAAGGGAGATTTCTATCAGTTCTCTAGTCTAGAGGAGGTCATGACAGGCCAGGTTACCCCGGAGGAGCTAGACTACGACACTGACACCTCTCGGTCCCAGGGCTCTTGATTTGTTTCTTCACCCCTCTTGGGCTGTACTGTAGGACAACTTTGTTTTTATCATTTTCCCTTTCTTATGTTTTGTAAGCACAAGGATGCTAGTTTTTGTTTTATGATGCAGCCGATAATTAAATATTAAGGTTAAGGCTTCTTGTTCTATTGCTGAGCACTGATTAACTTGCAGGGGTTAGTTTGGATACCATTCGGGGTCTGAATTTGTGACTAGGAAAACAAAGGAGACAGGGCTGAGATTCTGTCTCACTCTGTCCCGCTCTGGCGAGAGGAATCCCGCATAGGCGGCCTCGCCTTGGCGGGAAAAGTTCCACCCCAGCGGCCAAAACAGAAACAGAACCCCTACCAACAATTTTTCTGGGGTTTTTTTCTTTTCTAAATTCCACAAAGGTTCCCAACTTTAACTAGCAATTTTACAATAATCCTCATAACTAGGCTAATTATTGTCTAACCCCCAGTCAATCCCACGATACACGACCAATTCATTCCTGTTAAATCAGCACCACAACCCACATATCCCCCAGGATACACCCAGACACTCACATGATCCTTAGTCAAGCACAGGACATGTCCAGATTTGGTTTACGAATCACCTCATGACTCATCTAGCCCCTTGCCTCAAATTTAGTTAGGACCTTCTTTTCGCAACGAGTTTGACGATACATTTACAACTTGCATAACTTCAATAACTAGGCCAATATATTGCATATATCAAGTTCAGACATAGGTTTACTATGCACACAACCACATCGTCACATTCAAGCAATTACAGCCTTCACATTCATAGCTAATTCGGACAACAAGAAGTACACATTCACAGTTTCAAGTTACACTCAAAGACAAGTACAAAGTATTAGTTAGCTTGCTCCATGGATGACCATTCCTGATCATCTATGCAATCACACCACCCCTAGGGCCAAATACCAATTGGAACCTTCTCAGTTTCCAATTTGTTTTGCATGTGGCCCCTCAGTCGTGACCACAACGTCTGGTTTACTTTGTTGAGATACCAATTGGAATCGGGAGATACAAATTGGACCCAACTCATACCACAAGCGACACATGCAAGAAAGGAGAGAATAAGTGGAACAACTTCCTAGAATGTTTCCTAGCTTCCAGAATATTAGATGTGGACTTCAACACACCAATCCACAAGAGTCTAGTCCACATTTTGCTCTTGTATTACGAGACCAGTAACCTGGGCTCTGATACCAAATTGTCACGAGCCAACCCATCGGGTTGTGCGGGCACCTATGTACTACCACCTAAGTAGGAGAACCCTCATATCCCAATAATTAAAACATGTAGAAAATTAAATAAAATGGAAATAAAATATACTAACAAAATTTTATAAATAAGAACCTTTAACACAATTTTGGTTAAGACTTGTAAAGTAATTAACACCCCCAAGGATTTAGTCTAAACAGGTACAAGCGCTACTAAGAGTACAAACGGGACATAATAAATAAAAGACACAGCACCCACCATGCGGAAGGAAAAGTAGAAGTTGCTGGAGAATTCTTCATCTTCATCTAAGGAACCATCACCAACCTGCATCCAAACTATGTCAAAAAGACATATCAAGGGTAGTATCAGTACAAACCACATGTACTGATAGGCATCATCGGTCAACCCGACGTCTACCACATAACAAAAGAAATCAACTAGCAAGATCATACAATAAAACCCCTCGCTTCTCCACATTTACCCTCTCTCAAAATACCTCCAAATCACACTAGTTCTCTAACTACTAACCACCTTCTCATTCAACCTACTTACTAGGTTCTTTGTCGTAGCCTAACAATTCTAACACATAGAACAGTCCCCAAATACGACTACAAACATTCCATCTAAACACTCACGTCCTACCCTTAATTCCTCTTCATATTACCCCACCTTCGACACATGGTACATTATATCAAGCTTGCTAACTATTAACTACGAGCCCCCTTTTTCATCTTTAGAATTAATTTATGTGGACAAGTCAACCATCACCCACTCTCGTTACCCCAACACATATTACAGGGAAATACACCAATTTCATAGACTACCTCCACTTCTTGCCCTCGCATTATAATTAAGTCATCATAATCACTTATAAATAGGGCGGAACAATCATCAAGTATCAATCACGAACACGTGCACTTCATCATTACAAGATGCACAAGTATTTCAAGTCATTGGTCATCTCAAGGGACCCAAGCCCAAACTGTTAGCATACCGAAACGTGGTACCCAATCCAATGTTTATGCCGAAACGTGGAAACCGATCCCATAGTTATGCGGGAACGTGAAAACCGATCCAAGTTAGTGTGTCGGAGTGCAACACTTGATCCATTCAACAAGCCACAATCACAATTACAAAGTACATTCTCATAATAATACAATCAAGTCATGATTCATGGCATCCATCATTCATATATCCTCGTTTACATTTAACGTGATCAACAATGCAACATCTGCATACATACATGTATCATAAATGAAGAAAGAACGAACATACATCGCAGAATCATAGAATCACAACCATCACCTATGAACTATTCATCGACGTATATTATGTAAACATTAATTCGACCATACTTAGCCCTAGTTCATCATCTAAGGCTTCTTCCTAGGGCTTATTCATATTTCATTCGATGCACGAAGGCCTACGCATAATTCCTAACATTGATTATCATTATACTACGCAGCGGACGCTGATTTATAATTACTCAATTAATAAAACCTAGCCTACCTGGGTGCCAAACAATTGTACAGAGTTTTTGGCTTCAAATTTTGTTTCCGGATTTCATGATGGTGATCTTGATCGGAAATCTGCCACCCATCGACCTCCTTGCGCTAGAACTCTCCTTCTCCTTCCTTCCCAAGCTTAGAGCAGCTTTTTGAGGGTTTCTAGGGAATTTTACGTCTAATTTAGGTATTTTAGGAAGAAAGAGGAAATATGATTTCACGTTATTTACATTCTGTCTCGCCTATCCCGCTTTGGCGCCAACTTATCCCGCCCTAGCGACATCTGGTCCACCCCGTCGGGACAGTGGCTCAGTATTTCTCATAGTTTCGTTTTCCTCAATAACGACGGTTCGGGTCATTACAATAACTATTACATATTTCTTTCTCGACATTAGCTAAGTCTTTTTCAAAGTTTATGGCTCTTGAAATTTCTTTAACTTCGTTAAAGGATTGATTTTATAAGAGCAAGGAGCGCTTGTTGTTTAAATAAAGAGAGTATTAATATATTAATATTATCTTTTTTATTTTCATTTTTTTGAAATATTTGTGATTTCTTAATAGTTTAATTCTGTAAGAATATTGATATATTTATTTTGAACTTTCATAGTGTATTCTTTATTATTAATGATGAAAATATGACTAGGCCTAAGGAAATTTGTTTAATGATTAACACTCTTACCGAAATTTGCTTGATTACAAAAAATACGAAAAAAAGCGAATTGCATCCTTAAGAGAAAAAAAAGAATTGATTTTGAAAAAAATATTTAATTAGTTTAAATTACTCCAACACACTTTTCTAAAGAAAATTTATTTGATGAGTAACATAATTTTAATACAAAAGTTTAAGATAACATTAGTGCACATATTTGTCATGTCGTCTATATTAAAACTTTCACGTTTACCTTGGAAATATCAATTTCTTCTAAGAACGGAAGCCATTATTATATCTTAATTACATATCCAATGCTTAGATGTATTAATCAGATTAACTGATTAAAAATAGTGAATAATTTACAATAAATGTAGGGTTCATCCAATTACAATGAGAAAGATTCATATAGACTAGACATGATGTTCAAAAGTCTTAAAAAATAAAATAGATGCTTATGAGTTATGACAAACATTATCATATCTCTGAGAGATAACTAGTATGATGACTTTTAAATTATATTTTATAACCCCTAAAAATTTCTAATAAAAAATATATGCAAGGAAAAAATTGTTATTGTTAGATAGCAAAATATATTGTCAAATGGGCCTACACGTGCAATGCATGTGCCCAGAAACTAGTTTGAAAAAATATCTTGAAATTAAAAATATAACACCAAAATTCAACAAAAGTCAATTAATTTTGTATTATCTATATCTTGTCTTATATTAGTTTAGTTACGACCCAAATAAGAACAAAATATGACACATTTAAATTACCACAATCTATAATATAATAGTTTTTATGCTATAAGTGATCTTATATGTGCAATGTTTTTTACTAAAACCCCTCAAATAGTTTCTTAATTTGTTCATCCAAATTTCAAATTTACAATTTACAGAAGGTTGTTAAAAATATTTTTTCATATAAGCGCTTTGATTTGCCCCTATATATGTATGTATCTCGGTCTTAATACTACTTTTACTACTGTTATCTAAGGATTTGTTTGTTTAGTATTGATATTCATCAAGCTTGTCAAAACTGAATCTGCAATGACAAACTATATTTTTATATAAGTGATTTGATTTGCCCCTATATATATGTATCGCAGTCTTAATAAGCCTTTTACCACTGTTCTCTAAGGATTTGTTTGTTCAATATTGATATCCATCAAACTTGTCAAAACTGAATCTTCAATGAAAAACTATTTTTTCATATAAGCACTTTGATTTTCCATATATATATATACATATATAAGTACTAGTTTTGATGCACGTGCGTTGCACGTGAATATCAATCCATGTACTACACTATTTTTAAAAATAATGTCAATATTATTAGATAAAAAAAATTAAATAAATAGTTATCAATAGAATGATGAAGTATAAGTTCCTATGAATAGTGGATGTAAACTTTCTTATGATTACTACTGAAAGTAGTCATATCAACATCCGACAACACATATAACTATTTATAATATAAATCTAGATATTGATAAGGTGATCATACACTTCTCTTTGGCCTCCAATTAAATTTATTTTTTCCTATTTTTAAAAAAAATATTCTGATTTTAAAATTAATTGTAATATGTAAAAATAAAAAAGTCACTCTTAAATTCTCTTATTTACACCTCTTAAATATGCTTTCTCCTCCCTCCCCTATAGTGCATTACTTAGTTATAATTATTTTATTATTGGAGTTCTTACTTTTAATATAATCATGGCACACGTGCGTTGCACTTGTGTATCATATAATATACTATACTGTACAATGTTGTAAAATAGAATTAATATTACTAAATTTTTTTTAGTAAATAATTGTAATTGAAAAAATATTGGATAAGTGCTTTTAAATGATTAATACACATTGTCATAGAGCTAATTATTTTTTGAGACCAAAATGACCAGATATCATTGAAACATTTCAAAATACCTTTAAATTTTAAATACAGGAGAAAGTGACATTTCTTTAGTGGTATTTTTTTTTTTACTTTACTCAATTTTGTAAACATATTTAAACAAAAAAATAGAAAATAAATATCAATATAAAAAGGTCACCAATGTAACACCCTGAAAATTCTACCTCAAATCAGACCTTGAAAATTTTATGCAGTCTGGTGCCACGAAAGGCATCTAACACTCGTAGAGGTATTTACGGACCGTAGGTGGGTCTGTGGAACCATTCTCTTGAAAATTGGTTCTCAGGTCTAAAGTTCACGAGACAACCTATGGGTCATAGAAACATCTACGATCTGTAGAAGGGCCTCGTGGAAACCAAGTCCTGAAACACTCCTAGTAAACTTTCTACGGACAAGGATGATGACCCATCAAAATTCTTATGGACCGTAAAAAGGGTCCGTAATCCCAAACTTACAAAATCCAGAAAACTCAGCATGTTCCTACGAGAGGGTCTACGGCTCGTGGACTTTTGTACGGACCATAGATGGCTTCTGTCAGTTTTTAAAAGGAGTTATTTTAAGTATTTTCCTAACCTTTATAAATCTAAACCTCAACAACTTTACATCTAATTAAGGTTACTAGAACCTCCTAGCACAAAGTTGAGTTGAAAGCTTTCTTACTGATTGAGTTTCAAATTAAGAATCTACTTAGGTCAACATCAAACGACAATATCTCTCAGCTCATAAAGAATTACGTGATCCATGACCTATTTAATTAAAGTTCTATGAATCTTTACTCCAACACCCCCAAATTTACGTCATTTCGAGTTCGAAGTTGTTATATATTCTATTATACATTGAGATCCTTGATCTATTGTGTTTTTTTTAGTATTCATGAGATGAGTAGTATCATTGTGTTTTGAGTTCTAAGTATTGAGTTTTTTTCTATATTGTTATTGAGATCCTTGAGCTGATTTGTTCATGTCTATATTTCAACATGAACCCTATTTTGAGTTATAATATTTTAGAATATTTTAAAGCCAACATTTTTGTTTTAAGCTGAGTGTGAGAAACCAAAGATGAGTCTTGAGAAGGAGCTTGAAAAAAATGATTTGGGAAAGAGTATAAGGGAACTAAGTAGTCTCAAAATGTATCATTTTGTTACATTGAGAAAAGAGAAAGTTTGATTTCTAAATGAGTTTATGGGTTCAAATATATTTTTGAGTTATTATCTCAAAAATAGAGAAAGAGTATGTGTTATACATTTGATCATAAGCATACATATTATTGGGAGTAGTATTGAACACCGATATGGGGATAAGTTCAGACAACTGAAAATCCTCATAAATCATGTCTTGGCAACATGGGTAAAGATCATACTTTTTAGATGAATCTTTATTGATTATTTGATCCACTTAGTTGAGAGGTTCTACATCCCGGCACGGTATAGGACAATTCTGATAGTGTGGGCGAGACGATGTATCATCACGTAGCTCATAGTGATGTTTGTCGGTTAGAGAAGCTCCCTAATAGAGTAAAGAGTACTTTTATTGTATTTTCACATACAGTTTTTTTTGAGTTATTATATTGTACTTTGTGAAACCTTAAATGATCTTATCTCTAATCATGATTTACATTGAGTTGAATATTTCTTTCAGCCCGGTTAGTTCAGTAGATGCTATTATTGCATTCTTTTGGTAAGAGTTTAAATGATTTTTCCATCATGAGTTACTGTTAGAGTTTCAGTTGAGTTACTATTAGAGTTTCAGTTAAGATATTTTTTATTTAGCTATATTAGATAATCGTACATTCAATGTATTGATGTCATTCGACCTGCATCTTTTAATGATGATGATACATGTACTTAGGATCTTGAACAAGAGTTTGTTGAGATCACTTCATCCGCTCATCGATTTTTGAGTAAGACCTTCTTGCTTCTGGAGGACTCCAATTTTATGAGTTATTAGTAGTAGTTCTCTTGAGGAGTTGTGACTCTTGTCTCGACACTCATCTTTGTGCAGTTGAGGCTTCATAGATAGAAAATTTTGGAGATTCTTTCAGTTTAGGTGTTTTATTTAAAATTTATATTTCATACTCAGTGTATTCAAAGAGTTTTGAGATTTATTACACCATTGATTTAGCATTTATTTCAGTTTGATGCTTGTGTATGCATAAGTTAGTCTTCCACTTGTAGTTAGCCAGGATGAGGGTTCGCTTGGGGCCAACAATGGTTCTCGAGTGTCAACCACGTCGAGGATGTAGGCTCATGTACTGACAAACTTGGTATCAGAGCACAGAGTTTGGGTGTCCTAGGGTTTCTATGAAGCCGTTTCAGTAGGATCTTATATATTATTGTGAGGGTCCCACTTCTATAAACGGGGGATTACAGACATTTAAGAAAAATTTCCCTTATTCATACTCTAAATTGTGATGTAGAACTATGTCATAAGGAACTTATTCAAACTCGTTTCTTTCTCAAATCCATTCGACAACCCCTAATAATCAAGGTAGTTGTTGTAATGACCTGATTCCATGATTAGAGAAAATCCAATGAAGAAAGAATTGGGGCCAGATATTTTTTTTGTAGTAACTTGGAATTTCCTAGCCTAGTCCAGATTTGGATGAAATCGGAGTCATTAAGGTGTAGGGAAATCTGGTAATTAATGAGAGATATAATTATGATTTGAACCACATGAGTAGATAGTTAAGACGTTAAGTAACCCGTACGACTTTACGAAATCGAATTTGGGCGAGTAGAACTCTAGAAAATGATCTTAGCGTGAACGGGTAACATTTTGTCTCCGTGTAGGCCGCCAGAGCGGGGCCGCTGTAGCAGAATGGGTCTGCCGTGGTGGGCAAGACGCGACTTAAAGTCGTTAATAAACCCCTAAACGACCTTATTTGACACTTTTCAATTTTTAGAGCTAAGGAACGAACCCTAGGCGACTCCTACTCATTTTTCACTATTCTTGAGGCTAAAGGTAAGCTTTTCACTCCCTGAATCCATTTTTCGATTCGTAGAACATAATAGAATGGGTCAATATTGATGGGGGAGGGTTTTGTTATAGATTCTATGGTGGAAACAACCCTAATTTGGATAATTGGGATCATGGGTTTGATCTAGGGTTCATAAAATTGTTATAGTTTCGGGTAATTAGTGATTGTTTGTTGATTCCCGTAATATTATGATTGTTTTTAGACCACGAACAAGTGAGAAGAATCCGGAAAGGAAGATTAAATTGCCTTAGAGGATTCAAGCTTGGATTCGAGGTAGGTGATGGTTGTGATTTCATGTTAGTGTGATATATGTTTGTAATTGCTTCATTATAATGCATGTATGTATGCGAAAGTTGCATTATTGATAACCCTAATCGTAAATGAGGATAATTGAATAATTGTATGCCATGAATTACCTCTTGTTTTATGATTGTGAGAATATACATTGTGATTGTGATTGTGGTTTGTTGAATAGGCGGGTGTCCCGATTCAACACACTAACTGGAATCGGATGCCATGTTCCAGCATAAATATGGGATCGGTTGCCACGTTCCAACATAAATATGGGATCGGTTGCCATATTCCGACATAAACATGGGACCGGCTGCCACATTCCGGCACACTAACTTGGATCGGTTGCCACGTTCCGGCACACTAACTTGGATCAGATACCACGAACTGGTATGCTAACAGTTTGGGTTTGGGTTCCATGAGAGGACCATTGAATGGGGTTCCATGAGAGGACCATTGAATGGGGTTCCATGAGAGGACCATTGAATTGTGTTGTGTATCTACTTGTGATGATTATATTCATATCTAATGATGATTGATATTGGAAGACAGTATGTTGCTCTAAGTTGATAACCAATGTGTATTATTGAGAATGTGGGATGCTACATTGATCCTGAAAAGATGAGTAATATTTTATATGTTCGTTATATGCATGTTTATAATGTTGTTGTTACTTGGATGTGTTTCACTTATTGGGATAGACGCGTGATCCTACCAGTACACCATGGTTGTGTACTGATACTGCACTTGCTCTTTATTTGTTGAGTACAGGGCATATTCAGGTGGCTATTGATAGACTTCAGCTACGTGACTAATGAGTGTGACCGGATTCAAAGGTGAACCAGTTCTTTCGGCCTGCCATGGATCTCTCTTGTTTAAGTCCACTCTTTTCAGACTCAGACTATTTGTTAAGGTGTTGTTTAGTTTCGGGGTTGTACCCATCATTCTTAGACTTTTCGTTAGTAAAGTTTTGGTTCAATGACTTGCAAGTTCTAGGTATTTAATTCTGCATTTGTTTAGTTAATTAACTTGCTTCCATAACTTAATTGTTTTAGTTTTGGTTTAGTTGCTTAGTTTGGGTTGTAGTAGTGGTTCTCCCACCGGATGGTTAGTGTGGGTGCCAATCACGACGGTTTGGGTCGTGACAGTTGTAAAGCAAAGTGCAGATCCTTATCGATGAGTTACTCTTAGAAAATGTCTTGAGAAAGTAATGAGGCTACAGAGGGGCTTGGGAGAAGCCCGTGAGTGAGATTAAGTATTTCGATTCGAAAGAATGCACTCTTATTCATATGAATCGTGCGTTCAAGCTAAAAGAGAGATGTACTCCCATACTCTTTTCTCTAAGTCTTGTTTCAGGTGATACCATTTAAGAGGGGAGTATGTTTTAGAACTTGAATAGTATTTTCACCCGAAAATATAGTATGAGTTACAATGCTATAAGCTATAGTAGCAAATGTTTCTAAAGTTAGAAGTATGCATTTAGAGGTGTAGTAACCTAAGAAATGGAGATTGTTATTGAGTAAAGTGTATAGTTGTAGTCATGTACCCAATAAGTCATTAATGAGGGTTTTTCCCTTACGTGTAGGCTAAGGAGTAATAATTTTATGTGGATTTCATGATAGAAGGTAGATGAATAGGTACTAGTTTAAATGAATTAAGAGTATACTTTAACAAGAAAGGAGTCTAAGTCGATGTGCCATTGTGTTAGTGAAGACCAAGTATATGTGTTGAATAGATGAGCAGAGTATTCATGAGGTGATAGAGCTAAGATAGCCTTATGATTTTGAAGGGAAACCCCATGATATTCAGAGGGTTATAGAACTAATTAAGTAATGATGTTTAGTAAATAGGTAAATAGTACTTAATTTGTGAAAGGAAAAGTGCCGGTAATCTATAAATAGGTAA
The DNA here is from genome assembly GCA_036250505.1 of Solanum acaule. NCBI lineage: Eukaryota > Viridiplantae > Streptophyta > Magnoliopsida > Solanales > Solanaceae > Solanum > Solanum acaule. Next base: position 10,834 of record JAJOOR010013343.1, on the reverse strand, counting down.
GTTGTGAGATAAAGATTGACTACTTGTCATGAGGTCTTAGTGGGCGAGTGTTTCGTAATTTTATCTAGTAGTCGTAAGCTAGTATAGTATGTGGGCGATTAGATTGATATATGTGTTTAGTCTAGACACCAAGCTTGAATTTGAGGTGAGTGTCGTAATAAAAAGGAAGAAAATATGAGGGTAATGATATTAGTTTTGATATTTGCTCGGATTGATTTGACATGAAGTAGGTGAGGAATTTAAGTGTTACTTTGCAGTAAGTCTGAGTGGTATAAGTGTGGTATTATGAGTATGAGTAGTAGCCTATAAATTTTGTTCAAACTGAAATTACTATTGATATCTAACCACTTATTAGATATCTATAGAGTTTCATTCTTCTCGTTGGCATACTTTAATTTTCTCAGAATAGAGATAACTCATCAAGTAATATCGTTTATTACATAGCTTTCTATCTCATAATAAGACTCTAGTTTACATGTTACTCCTAATATTGGAATCATCATCTACCATTCTAGAATAATTTATGAACTATAACTATTGTCTGCTTTGAATAAATAAGTGAGATTAGTCTACCTTATATTTTATAGTCCAAACTATATATGTCTTGTATGCCTCTCTCATTAAAAATATATAAATACATCTAGAGTTTCTGGAGTCGAATTCAGGAGCAGGACTAAGACATAGTATGTGGAGTGAAATATGTGAAGCATTAGACAGACGTGAAAGTGAGACTTGGATACTGAAGTTATTCCCAGAGAGAAAGATTTAAGTGTTTTGGTCTTTGATCTAAAGAAAATGGGGAGATCAAGGATGTATTCAACTACTCAAGATGCTCTTCCTAATATTTGTAGTATTTTATTTTTAAAGTTATTCAGGTCCCAGGAAGGATATGGAGTTGGTTGGTGCTATATTATTATCACTCGTTAAAGTACAAAGAAGGAGACTAGCTATTCTTACCTCAAATTACAAAACAGATTATGGAGGACCCAATTTATTAAAATTAAAATAAACAACTAGTACAATATAAGTGTTTAGTGTAGATTTTCTAATTTAATTTGAATATTAGAAATCAAATATGACAGTATTCTAATTGATTAGTTATATGTATCGCTTTAATATTAGTACTATTATGAGAACGGAAAAGGGTCATATTTGCCCTTGTACTCTTAGAAAAGGGTTATATTTACCCTCTTCATACATTTTTGATATATTTACCCTTACCATCCAACTATGGCACTACAAAAAATTACTGGGAGTTAAAATTATAAATAACGGGGGTTTAGAACCTCCAAAATTTGCTGTTACAGGGATTTCAAAAACTCTCACTGTTAGGTCTGTGGCTATTAAGTTGTGGGAGTAAGCAACCCCCGCAACAGACAAATAAAGGGGGTTTTAACCTCCATAATCTTTTTTTGGCCAAATAATCTTATTTCATTTTGTGGGGGTTTATAACCTCAACAATTAATTTCTTGTACTTCATTTTGTGGGGTTATAACCTCCGCAACACTTTTGATGAAATTTTAATATTCAATTTCACATTGTAGTTTATATAAAACTAAGCTACAACTACTCTTCAAGCTAATTTTGTAGTAATTAAACCAATACATTCATAATTAAATTAATAAACTATTTCATGGATTAAAAGGTATAAAAAAATAACTAAATCATGAAGAAGTTAACATAAAGTAATATTGTCACGACCCGAGCCTACACCCTGGACGTGGCCGGCACTTGAGAACCATTGTTGGTCCCCAAGCGAACCCTCATCCTGGCTGATTACAAGCGGAAGACTAACTCAAGCATACAAAGCTTAAAAACTTAATAAAAATTCATTAAACTTAAATACAAACTTTAACTCAAAAGAAAACTCTAAATAATATAATATATTCAACTCGCCCCAAAATGGGCAACTTAAGTCTTTAAAACATTTAATAAAATAAATGAACAAACTTCTGAAACTCTACTGTCTATCTCTGAAGCCTTTAAATGACAAAGATGGAAGTCGGGACAAAACCCACGACATCCTGACAAAACTGAAAAGTAAATGAAATCCTCCAGAAGCAAGGAGGCTCACCATAGCAAACTCGAACTCCATGTGGTATCAACGAAAATCCTGTTGATGACCCTGAAAACATGTATCTACATCATGAAAGGATGCAGTCCAAATGGCTTAGTACGTGGAATGTACGAGCATGTAAGGGGAATTCTAAAGCATAACCATAGGCTTCAACTTGATAAAAAAAACATACTTACCTCTTTTCAAATTTACTCAACTCAAGGAATACTCAAGGATACTCAAAACTATACAAACTTACTCAAGGATAAGATACTCAACTTCAAATACTCAACTCATGATACTCAAGGATAAAACAATAGTAAAAGATGCAATATATATGGAAAGTTGTAAAACTGTGGATAGCAACTCAATGTATTGAAAAATACAATAATACTCAGTGTGTATATAAAAATACAATATAACTTTGTGGGAGTTTCTGTAACCGACAACCACCACTATGAGCCTAAGTGATGATACATCGTCTTGCCCACACTGCCAGAATTGTCCTATACTTTGTCGTCATATAGAACGCCTTAACTAAGTGGATCCACTAGTCTATGCTAAAATGAACTTAAGGAGTCATCTAAAAAGTATGATCCTTTCTACCCATGAGGGATAATATGGTTCATGGAGACATGAGTTATCTGAACTCAAACTCATCCCCATATCGGTGCTCAATACTACTCCCAAAATACTCAGCTCATATGTTTAAAAACATAACTTTTCTTTGAGTTGAGATAATTACTCAAAAATCTTTCTCTTAAAAGAGATGGTACTCAAACTACTCAAAACTCTTTTGGAAATCTCAGTTTCCTCTCATCTTAAATGTGAAAACATTTACTCTTAGGAATACTTAGTTCCCATATATCATTTTAAAGAAATTGAACTTTACTCTTACTCTTTACTCAACTTAGAGCTTAAGTCTTAAAACAAAGTTAAAACGTTTGTAAAAGACTTCTTAAAATATGGTTCATGTCGAATTATGGACGTTAACGACTCAATGCTAGGTTTTCAATAACCATAGGTAGAACTCAATACTTGGAACTCAAGAACTTCAATGATACTACTTATTTCAAGATTGCTCAACTTAGAGGGTTCATGCGGAATTATGAGCATGAACTACCCAACTCAAGGACTTCATGGGTAACATGTAATATTCCCATGATTAGGAATATAATCTTAAAGGGGATTAGAAATATAATCTTAAAGGGGATTAGGAACTCAATACTCAAGACTTAGAACTTGAAGATACTAGTCCTCTCAATGATACTCAATTAATGGAGTTCACGCGGAAGTTATGGGCATGAACGACTCGACTCAAGGGTCAAAATATCAATAAGGAACTCATGTATACAATTCTTTCTCATTCTAATACTTACTTACTCAAAACTTAGTTCAAATTGATAGTTGATCTCAAAGGATTCACAATTTGAACTCAAAAGCTTTCTTGAACTCTACTTTTAACTCTCTCTTGAATGTGAATTATGAATTTTAGAGTTATGGTTCATGATATGAAGGATCTAGATGATACTGTAGACTCATGAATACATTCTCATTCTCCTTACTCTCATTCTCACTTACTTGAGTCTTGAAACAAGTTACTAGAAATTATAGAAGACTCCTCAAAAGGACTCAAAGGGACTCTTTCAAAATGATCAGAAAAACTCTCAAGACTTAACTCTTAACTTTTCCTTGAATTTGAATTATTAATTCAAGGTTATGATTCATGTTATGTATGATTTCTAAGTGTTTAGAAGTAGTTTAAAGTTATTAGAATCAAAGGGAGTATAGGTACACTTAAAAGGGGCTCAAACGGGACAACCGACGGAAAAGGAGTGGGGGCAGGCGACCCTGGAGCGTTCCGGGCACAGGGCGCCCGCCCCTAACTTCAGAGGCTGCATATGGGCGTACTGCAGGGGCGCCGCCCCAGCCTCTCCCCAGGCCAAGTTCGACGAATTTCGCCTCTTATTTTCTAATCCTAAATCGCTTTTAATCGATTTCTTTTCTCAAGTTTTCCTTAGATTCAATTACCCAACCTAATTACACACTAATCCACTCAAAAAAATCACTTTAATCTCAAGAAATCATCAAAACCCCAACAAAACAAGATTTAGAATGAACTTCAAGAACACCTATCAAGAACTTAAATCCTTCAACTTTTTGAGAATATAACTTTGCTGAAAATAACATGTTTGGCATGTGGGTGAACAAACCCAACACTATGGAAGCTTAAATACCTCTTAGGGATCAAACCCATGGCGAAAATTTGCAACAATACGCAAGAATCTCGACGAACGCTTGATCCTCTCCTCTTTTCGCCTCTTTTCTCTTCTTTTCTATTCTTGAACTCTCAACTAAAACCCTAGGCGTATTGTAGGATTATAAAACTGAACCTAATAGGATTAGACCCTTAAAATATTACTAAAAACGAATAAAAGCTGATTGGTTAACGAAAAGACCAAAATATCCCTTACTATTTCCGGTTTGGACTTTCCTTATCTAGACAGCCCAACTTCGAATGGACATATCTCCCTCATACAAACTCGAAATTGAGCAAACTCGGTGGCGTTGGAAAGATAATTCAAAGACGTTTCATTGGATACCTAGTATCCCACCTAACTCATCCTTTATTGAGAATTATGGCCATTTGAAGTTAACCCAAAACTTAAAGGAACTTAGGAATGACTTGAATGAACTCTCTTTAGTTCTTCTTGGAACTCAAGGTGCTACATATAATGACCTTTACACTATTTTTTTTTTAATTTCCTCGGTAAAATCCTACTTACAACGAAGGATGGGTCGAGTCTCAGTTCAAATATTTTCTGGGGTGTTACAAATATCTAGGTCATATAATTTATAGTAATCTTTCTTTAAACCAAAATAACATAAAAACAGATAAATTTGATGTGTTGTATAGTTCTAAAAATTACAATCCTATGCCATCGAGCTTCTCTTCTGAGTACTTGAATCCATAGTCCTCCATGTACGCATCTGTAAAACACACACACAAACAAAAATTGGATAAATAACATGAAAGTAGAATATATATGTAAAAAAATGATTTTGGCCATTATCGATAGCAAATTAAATATATATGTAACACTAAACATCATTATCTTCATGATTTTGGGCATGAAAACTTAACAATAACTAGAAAAATTCATCCATCGAATGGTCCAATTACTGCAATTTTCAAGCACACTTTGAAACAATATATAGATTCCTTGTTATAGCACCAAATGAACCTATTCGCCACCACAACAACTCATTAAACATGACTGTCAACCACACTACTGTTGGAATTAATGCATTCACACCTTGATAATTAGTCTTTCAATAGTGTCTCTTTGTTTTTCAATAAGTCTTATTTGGATTTTGTAATACATGTATCTAGTAATTTGTGATACATGTATCTAGTTAATTGTGCAAGATTTTTTGTTTTCTATTTTGAGTAGTATAAATAGTGATGTAGTTGATGAGTTGATGATTGTAATCATCTCAAGTGGCCTTAAGTAGCCTATATAAAACTTGAGCATTCTCTAAAGATAGTATTCTCCTTCTATATTTCCTACAAATTGGTATCAAGAGCATGTTTTCGTTCTTAATCTGGGCTTAGGTGAAGAAAAAATATGGCATCCAAAACAAATGAAGGTGCTGATTCTTCAGTTGTTCTTACTCCATTTTTTGATGGAACTGATTTTGAATACTGCAAGATAAGAATGAGAACATATTTGAAAGCCGAAGGTTTGCGGACTATTGTTGTAAATGGCTTTGAAGAGCTAGAAAAAGATGGTGAACTTACAGCAGCAGAGATGAAAAATCTTGAGGCTAAGTATCGTCAAGATGCAAAAGCCTTAAGCAAAATACAAATGGGAGTCTCAAGGGCATATTTTGCAGAAATTGCTACTTGTGAGACTACAAAACAAGCGTAGGAGTCTCTGGAAACTGAGGTGTATAGTGACGAAAAGGTAGCACTATAAATTTTCAAACTCTTAGAAGAGAGATTCAAAATTTGAAGATGATAGAATTTGAAAAAATAGATGAATATTGCACAAGAGTCATGAATATCATATATATATATATATATAAAAGAAAAAGAGAACCCTAGTCCCGCCTATGTGGTGCCACCACAAACCAAGATTCCCTTTTAATTTATTTATTTCCAAAACTAGCCTTCCCCTTTCATTAAAAGTTGCAAGTTTTATGAAATGTTGCAACTTTTATGAAAAGTTGTGACTTTTATGAAGGGTTATGACCTTTCTGAAGGGTTGTAACTTTTCCAAAGAGTTGTGAACTTTCCAATAAGGCACAATAAACATTTGTTCACACTATCCTTTGTTGTCTATAAATGGATGGATTTCCTCTCATTTTAAAACAACATAAATTCTAAACTTCTTCTTCTTCTTCTGCACAATTAAATATTCGTGTACTTTGCTCCTGTTAAGTGGCTCACTACACAATTGTTTTTGTATCAATACACTTGTGAATAGAAACGTTCTATCCTGAGAGGATCTATTCCTTTAAAGTTGGGGTACATGAGGGGAATAATATCTTAAGGGGACACTGTGCATTTAGTGGACTCGATTTTTTCCTTTCTCTTTCATTCTATTGTTACCGATCCTGTTATGTTTTTTTACAGTCATTAATTTATGCTTAGGTTATTAATTGTTGTTTTTGAGTACATATTTTAAACTTTGTTGTTTATATTTCTGCAAAGTTATTGTGATAAGTATTTGTTAGTAAAAATTAAATAACACACGTTAATTAAGTATTCATGCAAGTTTTATCTGCTGAAATTATTAAAGGTACCGTAAAAAAAATTCCTTAAATATCTATATTACCTTCTCTTGAAGACAAAAATCAAATTTGGTATGTCATTGTAAGGACATAAAGACCTTAAAAACTTTATCACACCTTGATGTGCAAAGTGAACCTGGAAAAGAAGAAAAGAATTGATGACCTTTTGACATGGGTTCAAGGATGTGCCAGATGACCTATAGAGGAATATGACTAGACTGGAGCCTCTTTTAATCCCAAAGACATATATAACTACAAAGTAAATTAATAACTCATATTCAATATGAAGTATGCAAAGATTCTCAAGTTTGTGTAGTTTTAAATTGAACTTCATCACTTTGGTATGTTGATTTTAAAAAAATACCCAAACAAACTTAATAATTTTGTGTAATATTTTTCCCTTTCAAGTATATATAATAAGTTTAAATTGTTTTCCAATATGATAGATTCTCCCTTTAATGTTTCATTTTAATAATTACTTATGATGCATTTAAATGAAGAACTTTAAAATGATAGATGTAAATTAAAAGGTAGGGCTGAACTTTCTACATGTTAGAATTAGAATATTTGTTTACTTTTTTCAGCCTTTATAAAATTTATCCATCCCTTCACCAACAATAATTTATTTATTAGAAAATTTAATATCTCTGGTTGAAGTTCATTTCATTCCCCAAAAATATCAAATAGTAACACTTCCCGGAAGAAAAAGTATAAATTATAAAATCAAATTAAAGATGATTGATTGAAAGATAAATGATAAGATGTTATAATTATCATCTTCCTATACAGTATAAATATTTGTTACTACGTAATCTTGTATAAGATAATATAGTGTTTTATCTTCAATGACTGATATGTTTTAAATTTAAATTATAAATTCCATGATATTAAATTACCGTGCAAGGCGCGGGTGATTTTACTAGTTGTTAATGAAATGAGAAATCATGGTGATACAATTTCTGACCAACAAGTTATGGAAAAGATTCTAATTAATGTCACAGAAAAGTATGAGTACATTGTTGCTATCACTAAGCAGACGAAAGATCTTTCCAAGCTTTCCATCAAAGAGCTAGTTAGATCAATTTGTGCACATGTGAAGCGAAGATTTTTAGTGAAGATCAACCCAAAGAGACGACTTTCCAGTCTAGAACAAATGAGAATTCTCAAAATTTCTCAAAAAATCAACTAAAGAAGAATTACAATCCAGAAAAGAAGCACGATCATGATGGTTCTTCAAACAAGGTTGAAGAAAAAGGTGAGAAAAGTTCTAGTCGTTTTTGTAAAGTTTGCAAAAAGACTAATCACACTGCAGAAAAATGTTGGCACAAAGGCAAGCCCCAATGTAACTTTTGTAAAAAGTTTGGCCACATTGAGAAGGATTGCTGGCACAAAAAACGGGAGCAGGCAATTTTTTGTGAAAAACAGGAGGAAGAAAGGGAAGAAAACCTTTCTTTGCTGCTACATCTAGTACTTCAACAAAAAGCAATGAATTGTATGTTGATAGTGGTTGTATCAATCACATGATTGGAGATGAAAAGGCTTTCCTCTCAATTAATAATAGCATCACTACTAAAGTGAGAATGGCGAATGGAGCCTTAGTTGATGCAAAAGGTAAAGGTACCATTTCGATCAACATAAAAGAGAGTGGTAAGCAAATTCATGATGTTCTTTATGTTCCTGAATTGGAAGAAAATTTGCTTAGTGTTGGTCAACTCATGGAAAATGGTTATTCTCTTGTGTTTAGAGATAATTGTTACATGATTTATGATAAAATTGAGTCAAATCAAGTCATTGTTGAAGTAAAGATGATAAAAAGAAACTTTCCTTTGCAATTTCATTACAATGCATTAAAAAATGAAGTTGTAGATGATTCATGGCTTTGGCACAGAAGATTTTGTCACTTGAATTTTCATGGTTTGAAGCTTCTGGCCTTCCTGAGATACATATGGAGGTGGATCCATGTGAAAGTTGTATAATGGGAAAGTAACATAGAAAGTCTTTTCCAAAAGGGATGTCTTGGAGAGCAAGTGTACTTTTGGAACTAATCCATACCGGCATTTGCGGACCAATGAAGACTCCATCTCTTGGAAGTCAAAGGTACTTTCTAATCTTTATGGATGATTTTTCAAGAATGACTTGGGTTTATTTCTTGAAAGAAAAGTCAGAAGCATTTGCTACATTCAAGAAATTTAAAGCCCTTGTTGAGAAGCAAAAAGGTTGCAGCATCAAAACCATTCGCAGTGATAGAGGAGGTGAATACACAAGTCGAGAATTTGAAGAATATAATATTGCAAAAATGAAGGCATTCAGAAGCAACTTACAGCATGGTACAGTCCTCAACAAAATGGTGTATCTGAAAGATGAAATAAAACAATTGTTGAAATGGCTAGAACTATGATGAATGAGAAAGGGCTGCCAAAATATTTTTGGGCAGAAGCAGTACATACAGCGGTGTACATCCTCAACAGGTACCCGACAAAGGCATTAAAGGACAAGACACCAGTTGAAGCTTGGAGTAGAATGAAACCTTATGTAAGTCATTTTAAAATTTTCGAGTGTATTTGTTATGCTCATTTACCTGCTGAGAAAAGAACAAAATTGGATGAAAAAGTCAAAGATGTATAATTCTTGGTTATAGTGATGTGACAAAAGGCTATAGGCTTCTCGATGTCAAAACTAACAAACTTATTGTTAGTAGAGATGTCATTTTTGATGAAAAAACATGGAATTGGAAGGATAAAAAAATAGAGAATACTTCTATCATATCTTTAAACACTCAGCATGTGAAACTAGTTAAGGACAGACTTAGCAAGAAAAGCAGCTAAAGGTTTTCTTGCAGATAGATCATTGCGAACTACCATACATCAGTAAGAATCTATTTAAAATAAACAAGAAAATGAAAACTTGATAAATGGTGAACTTATGCACTCTCTTCCGGTAGCAAGAAGGGATAGAAGAGAATGTAGAAAAGTGACAATAGGAGAGGTCTATGAAATTATCCCAATAATTTTAGCACATTTCTGTCACTTACATTTAAGTTTATGTAACGGAGCTTTCCTTGAGTTGACTTCATATAAGACATGCTTAATGTCTACATTATAACATTAACAAAAGGGACATTAATATATAATGTAAAACAATACAAATATCTATCACTTAGTAGCAATTTTTTACATGAATCTTTTTTTCAGAAAAGCAACACAGATTTCAGCGCATTTCTCTCACTTGGTGTTGTCAATTTGTTCTAGTACAAATGCTTCCACTTTAGTGTATTCGTTTCGCTTGTATAGTCACATTGTACAGAAGATGAGAAAATTATTGATAATTAGACATATATATCCTTTTGAGTTGGTTCAAGCATTTTTTTTGTTACTCATATTTCTTTCATTTGCTACTGATGTGTCATGTGTATATTCACCCACAACCAAGACACTGTATAGTAGATAAGAGATAAGAAAGTTCATCTTGAAATTCAATATAATTAAGCAAGACAAGAATATTCATGGTTGATTTTTCCAAAGATATCTTCCAATTTCTTGAACCAAAATATTCTTACAAATCAAACTTTATCTTGTTCCATAGTATATATTTTAATTTATGAAATGGTAAGGGTTTGTTAAACCGCCCACTTACAGCCCAATTCTAGACTTTGATGCTTCCATCAAAAGAACAGGACAATCAATATAATGTTGCATCCGCATCTGTTTTTGGTACAACCTAATTATCTCGTGAATGGAATATTACGGGTGTGTTTGGTATTCCGGAAAACATTTTCCGGAAAATGTTTTTCAATTTTCTTATGTTTGGTTGGGTTAAATGTTTTGGAAAATGTTTTTCAAATCAACTCATTTTCCTCAAATTTAAGAAAAATGACTTCATTTCAAAACTTAAGGAAAACATTTTCCAAATCTCTCTTCCAACTTCAAATTACAATTATTTTTTTATTGAAAAAATCAATTAATTTTGTCCCTACCCTTAAAC
>JAJOOR010013342.1:0-29474 GCA_036250505.1 Solanum acaule | reverse complement strand
GCAAGTTTATCTTTTGTAACTCCTTATGTTGCAAATAAGTTTGAGGTTCTTCCTGAAAGACTTTGTGAACCCTTTTGTGTTTCTACACCTGTTGGGGATTCTATATTAGCAGAAAGAGTTTATCGTGATTGTCCTGTTTCTATCAATCACAAGAGCACCATGGCTGATTTGGTTGAGTTAGACATGGTAGATTTCGATGTCATTCTAGGTATGGATTGGCTTCATGCTAGTTATGCATCGATAGATTGTAGAACTAGAGTGGTCAAGTTTTAGTTTCCGAGTGGCCCAGTCATAGAGTGGAGTAGTAGTTCAGCAGTGCCTAAGGGTCGTTTCATTTCGTACCTTAAGTCAAGGAGGTTAGTTTCAAAGGGGTGTATCTATCACTTAGTCCGAGTTAATGACTCTAGTGTTGAGATACCTCATTTCCAGTCAGTTCCTATAGTAAGAGAGTTTCCAAAAGTTTTTCCAGATGATCTACCCGGAATTCGTCCTGAAAGAGAAATAGATTTCGACATAGATCTCCTTCTAGATACTCGTCCTATCTCTATTTCGCCATATAGAATGGCACCAGAAGAGTTGAAAGAGTAGTTGAAAGATCTCCTAGAAAAGGGTTTCATTCGACCGAGTGTCTCACCTTGGGGTGATCCGGTCTTGTTTGTGAGAAAGAAAGATGGTTCCCTTAGGATGTGTTTAGATTACCGCCAGTTGAATAAGGTTACCATCAAGAACAAGTACCCTATTCTGAGGATTGATGATCTTTTCTATCATCTTCAGGGTGCCACTTTTTTTCCGAATATTGATCTTAGATCAGGATATCATCAATTAAGAGTAAGGGAATGTGATATTCCAAATACATCATTCAGGACTAGATATGGTAATTACAAGTTTTTGGTCATGTCTTTTGGGTTGACCAATGCACCGGCAGCTTTCATGGACTTGATGAATAGAGTCTTCAAACCTTATTTAGATATATTTGTTATTGTCTTTATTGATGACATACTAATCTATTCAAAGAATGAAGAAGATCATGCTAGTCATCTCAGAATAGTTCTTCAGACTTTGAAAGATAAGGAGTTGTATGCCAAGTTCTCTAAACGTGAGATTTGGCTTAAATATGTGGCGTTCCTAGGCCACATTGTGTCCGGTGATGGAATTAAAGTTGATACTCGAAAAATTGAGGCAGTGCAGGATTGGCCTAGACCCACATCTCCAACTGAAATTAGGAGTTTCTTGGGATTAGCTGGCTATTATAGAAGGTTTGTAGAGGGGTTCTCATCTATTGCATCTCCTTTGACAAAGTTGACTTAGAAGACAGTGAAATTTCAATGGTCTGAAGCTTGTGAAAAAAGCTTTCAGGAATTCAAACAGAGGTTGATTACATCTCTAGTGTTGATGCTACCAGAAGGTACTCAAGGTTTTGTGGTGTATTGTCATGCATCTAGAGTTGGTTTGGGTTGTGTCTCAATGCAGAATGGCAAGGTTATAGCTTATGCCTCCAGACAGTTGAAAGTTCATGAGAAGAACTACCCAACCCATGACTTAGAGTTGGCTGCGGTAGTGTTCGCTTTTAATATTTGGCGTCATTACTTGTATGGTGTGCATGTTGATGTACTCACTGATCACAAGAGTCTTCAATATGTGTTCACCCAGAAAGAGCTTAATCTCAGACAGAGGAGGTGGTTAGAATTACTCAAGGATTATGACCTGAGTATTCTTTACCACCCAGGTAAGGCTAATATTGTTGCTGATGCTTTAAGCAGGTTGTCTATGGTTAGCACCACCCATATTGAAGAAGGGAAGAAAGAATTAGCAAAAGATGTGCACAGACTGGCACGCCTAGGAGTCAGACTTATGGATTCCACAGAAGAAGGTATAACAGTGATGAATAGGGCCGAGTCATCATTCATGTCAGAAGTGAAAGAGAAACAAGACCAAGATCCCATTTTGTTGGAGTTAAAGGCAAATGTTCAAAAGCAAAGAGTATTTGCTTTTGAACAAGGGGGAGATGGTATTTTGAGGTGTCAAAGTAGATTGTGTGTACCTATGGTAGATGGACTCCAAGAGAAGATTATGGAGGAAGCTCATAGCTCCAGCTATTCCATCCATCTGGGTTCCACAAAGATGTACCGTTACTTAAGAGAAGTTTATTGGTGGAATGGCATGAAGAAGGACATTGCAGAGTTTGTGGCTAAGTGTCCAAATTGCCAGCAAGTGAAAGTCGAGCACCAGAGGCCCGATGGTTTGGCTCAGAGGATAGAACTTCTGGAATGGAAGTGGGAGATGATCAATATGGATTTCATCACAGGGTTGTCAAGGTCTCGTAGACAGCATGATTCTATTTGGGTGATTGTCGACAGAATGACAAAGTCAGCCCATTTTCTGCCAGTAAAGACTACCTTTTCAGCAGAATATTATGCCAAGTTATATATTCTAGAGATAGTAACACTTCATGGACTCCCAGTCTCCATTATTTCAGATAGAGGTGCACAGTTTATTGCACAGTTCTGGAAATCTTTTCAGAAGGGCTTGGGTTCCAAGGTGAACTTAAGCAGTGCCTTTCATCCTCAGACTGATGGGCAAGCAGAGCGCCCTATCCAGACACTAGAAGATATGTTGAGGGCTTGTGGAATCGATTTCAAAGGGAGTTGGGATGATCACCTACCTCTTATTGAGTTTGCCTAAAACAGCAGTTATCACACTAGGATCCAGATGGCTCCATACGAAGCTCTTTATGGGAGAAGATGTAGATCTCCTATTGGATGGTTTGAAGTTGGTGAAGCAGGGCTGATAAGACTAGATTTAGTTCACCAAGCTTTGGAGAAGGTGAAAGTGATTCAAGAGAGGTTGAAAACAGCACAGAGTCACCATAAATCCTACACTGATGTTAGGAGAAGGGCGTTAGATTTTGAAGTAGATGATTGGGTATATTTGAAGGTTTCACCCATGAAAGGGGTTATGAGGTTTGGTAAGAAGGGGATACTTAGTCCCCGGTATATTAGACCTTACCGCATAGCCAAGAGGATTGACAATGTTGCTTACGAGTTGGAGTTACCACAGGAACTAGCAGCGGTTCATCCGATATTTGACATCTCTATGTTGAAAAAGTCCATAGGCGATCCTTCATTGATCCTGCCGACTGAGAGTATTTGGATCGAGGATAGCTTATCTTATGAAGAGATTCCAGTTCAAATTCTAGACCGCCAAGTTCGCAAATGGAGAACGAAAGAGGTAGCCTCAGTCAAGGTCCTTTGGAGGAACCAATTAGTTGAGGGAGCTACTTGGGAGGTCGAAAAGGACATGAAGAAGAGATATCCCCATCTCTTTGAATCTGGAGGAAATAGAGATTAAGGTACTAAATTCCATCTTAGTGCTCTTTGAATTATAGTGAGCATGTAGTGATTGTTGTTGTTTGCATGATTGCTTGTTAGGTGTTTGAATTGATGTTACACCCATAGCCTTGTAAGAGTAACCTCGTTCGAGGATGAATGTTCCCAAGGGGGAGATATTGTAACATCCGACAATTTGAAATAGCTTTGAAGAGGCTTAGAATCGGAAATATTTATTTTTGGAAGTGATTCAAAAATCTGGAAATTTGGCTAAGTGTGGGAAAAAGGAGAGTTTTTGGCCAACTTTGAGCGGTCATAACTTCTAGCTCAGGATGAGTTAGGAGTAGTTCCAGTTATGGTTGTGAAGTTCGTAGTATGATCTTTCCAACGCCACCGAGTTTGCTCAATTCCGAGTTTGTATGAGCGAGTTACACCCTTTGAAAGTTGGGTAGTTGGCAGGGAATCCGCCCGGAAATTTTAAGGGCATTTTGGTCTTTTCCGTAGCTATTTCTTTTGAGGTTATATTGTGGTGTTAGGCTGATTGTGGATCATTTTTGTCCCATTTTAAAAAAGTAAGAGTTAGGGTTCTTGAGTGAAGAAGAGAAGAAAAGAAGAAGAAGAGGAAATCAAGGAGTTTCCATCAAAGATCGTCGGGGGTAATCCCTTCTAGATATGTGAGTTCTTAGTGTGGTTTGATCCTTTCCCCCACGCACCAAACTCATTATTATTGAGAAAAGATTGGATGCGTTGTTGAAGTTGTTGGGTTGTGTTGTTGATGTTGTTGATTGTGTAGTTGAAGTTATTGTTGGTTGTGGGACATGATTTGGTTGTGTATTTGAGTTGTAATCTATTGTATGTTGGGAGATTGATGATCCTTAGTGTTGGGAGTTGAATCCATTGAAGTAAGGGTGGTTTAGAGTTGGCAAAACAAGGGAGAAAAGTTGGAGTTTTCGGGCAAAAGGTTGGCGCGTCGAGTTTGCCAGCGCGCCCCAAAAGGGATTCTGAACTTTTCCCCTTGGGGCGCCACGCCTCTCAGAGAGCCAGCAAGCCCCTTTTGAGCGTCAAGGGCTGGTGCTCCGCGCCTTGCAGAGCGCCAAGGACGCCATGTTCCACCATTCTTTCCACACTTTCTTATGCATGTTACTAGGTATTGTACCTATGATTCCTAGTTGTTTCCAACACTCCAAGGTACTTCTAAAAGTCAAGAACTCATCCATAACATGTGATCGAACACCTTGAATCCATAAATCCAATTCAAGGAGAGTTAGATAGAAGTCAACATAAGTGAGGAGTCGAGTGAAGTTAAGAGTTTGAGCTTAGAAGTTAAGCAAGTCAAACAAGTTTTAAAAGTTGTTGAAGAGTCTTATTTGAACATTTTAACTTCATTTTTAGACTCTAGTTTCAAGTCAAGCAAAGAGCTTAGAGTTTCAAGCTAAGTCAAGAGTTTAAGTTGAGTTCATTTCACAAAAGCTATTAGGGAACTATGTATCCCAAAGAAGTTTCTAAATGTTTTTATATTTGAATAAGAAAGGAACTATGTTTCCAAAAGAGCCTTTGGGCTAGTTTTCAAGAAAAAGGAACATCGTTTCCAAGTGATCTTTTGGGCTAGATTTTGAGTAATTATCTCAACTAAAGAAAGTTCTGTTTAAAACACTTGTGAACTAACGTATTTTTGGGAGTAGTATCGAGCACCGAATTGGGGACACGAGTTCATATTAACTCAACTCTCCATAAGAACCATGCAGCCAATATGGGAGTTAACGGGTCATACTTTTTAGATGAATCTGTAAAGTTAAGCTAGTGCATTCACTTAGTAAAGTTAGCTTCCTATATCACGACAGGGTATAGGATGGTCCTCGGGCAACGTGGGGTAAAACGTTGTATCATTAGCTTTTTATATCACGGCAAGGTATAGGATGGTCCTCGGGTAACGTGAGGTAAAATGTTGTATCACCACTCATATTCATAGTGGTGGTTTGTTGGTTATAGATTCTCCCATAGTAGAAAGAGTTTGGTTCCTCGAGAAGTTCTGCTTAGTGTGGATGGGGGTATGGGACTTCATTCATGTATTGCACAAGTAGACTTCAAGAGGAAGCATGATATTTTCATGATATTATAAATATGATATTTGCGTCATGTTTTAAGAGTTTTACAAGATTTAAATATTGCATGAGTCTTATCTCTTTATATATTGAGTTCAGTTATTCATGAGTTGAATAGAGGCAAGGTAAGTGTTTTCTTGTGCTCCTTCCACGCTTCAGTTGTGGTTTAGCTTTCCAGCTCGCATACTCGTACATTCCATGTGTTGATTCTAGTTGGCCTGCATCTTATGATGATGCAGACACAGGTACCCCGGATCAGCATCCTGCACGCCGTTGATCCAGCTGAGCACTCCAGAGTCAGTGGTGAGCCTTCTTGCTTTGCGGAGGACTCAGTTGTTTTGTTCTTTTAGTTTTGTTTTAATTAGGGTGTTGTGGGGTCTATCCCAACATACATCTCAGTATTGTAGAGGCTTCATAGACAGTCAGTCAGTTAGTATTGAGTCTCTCATCTATGTATATGTATATATGCAAATACTCTATTTTGAGACTCGAGTTGCCCTTTTGGGCCAGATTTTTATCAGTTAAGTTGTTTATGTCTTTGCATGGCATTAAGTAATTCTGTTGAGTAGGTTTCCGCTGATTTAAGAAAGCCAGGCCAAGGGTTCGCCTGGGGCCAACATTGGTCTCCGAGTGCCGGTCCCGCTCAGGGTGTAGGCTCGGGGATTGACAAACTTGGTATCAGAGCACAGAGTTCAAGAGTCCTAGGGAGTCTATGAAGTCGTGTCGGTAGAGTCCTAGTTACCGGTGTGAAGCGCGCCACATCTATAACTGGGAGGCTACAACTGTTAGGAACATTTCTTACTTTTTTCACACTCATCTCGTGCGTTGGAGTTGATCTCTAAAGAGTTTCTTCCTAATATGTGCTTGCGCGTGTTTTCAGATAGTCATGCCTCCACGAAGAGTTGGCAGAGGGTGTCTTCCTAGACTTTATGTTGATGAGCAAGAGTTACCATATGCCCCGGGAGTGCAACCACAAGGGGAACTTTATAATGCCGAGTTCAGAGAGGCAATTAGGATGTTGAGTCAAGCTGTAACTAATCAGATTGGTCAGCTGAGGGGAGCTATACATGAGGGAGCTGACACTTCAAGGATTCGTGAGTTCTTGGGGATGAATCCTCCGAGTTTCATGGGTTCAAGCACTACTGAGGATCTAGAGAACTTTATTGAGGAGTTGAAGAAGATATTTGATGTGATGCATGTGGCAGATACTGAGCGGTTTGAACTAGTTGTGTATCAATTGAGGGACGTTGGTAGAGCTTGGTTCGACCAGTGGAAATGGGGCAGAGTTGAGAATGCACCACCTGTGACTTGGGCCTGTTTTGAGGAAGCTTTCTTGGGGCATTTCTTTCCTCGAGAATTGAAAGAGGTCAAGGTACGTGAGTTCCTCACACTTAAGCAGGAGTCTTTGAGTGTTCATGAGTATAGTTTGAAGTTCACCCAACTATCCCGCTATGCTCCGGAGATGGTTGCGGTTATGAGGAATAGAATGAGTTTGTTTGTTGCTGGGCTGTCTCGATTGTCGAGTAAGGAAAGTAGGGCTGCAATACTTATCGGGGACATGGACATATCAAGGTTGATGGTCTATGTGCAGCAAGTTAAGGAAGAAAAGCTGAGGGACAAAGAAGAGTTCTGAAATAAGAGAGCTAGGACCGGTAATGAGTTCGGGCAACGAAAGGGTAATGCAAGCCGTTCATCTTTTCAGTGAAGGCAAAGGGGACCTGCTCCATCATCTGTTAGTGCACCTACACCCAGAAATAAAAGTGGGTATGCGGGACAGAATTCGCAGAACTCCAGAGCTGGACCTGCACAGTCTCAGAATAGTATGGCATAAGGAAGTAACCTGGGTCTTGCATATGCTCGGTGTGGTAGAGTCCATCCAGGGAAGTGTCGTCAAGGCCAGACAGGTTGCTTTAAGTGTGGACAAGAAGGTCACTTGATGAAGGAGTGCCCTAAGAACAAGCAAGGCAGTGGAAATCTGGACAGTAGGGCCCAATCTTCATCAGTTGCTCCCCCAGACAGGACAGCACCTAGAGGAGCTACTTCTAGTACCGGTGGAGGAACAAATCGCCTCTTTGCCATCACTAGTCATTACGAGCAAAAGAATTCTCCAAATGTTGTCACTGGTATGATCAAAGTCTTTGCTTTTGATGTATATGCTTTGTTAGATCCAGGAGCAAGTTTATCTTTTGTAACTCCTTATGTTGCAAATAAGTTTGAGGTTCTTCCTGAAAGACTTTGTGAACCCTTTTGTGTTTCTACACCTGTTGGGGATTCTATATTAGCAGAAAGAGTTTATCGTGATTGTCCTGTTTCTATCAATCACAAGAGCACCGTGGCTGATTTGGTTAAGTTAGACATGGTAGATTTCGATGTCATTCTAGGTATGGATTGGCTTCATGCTAGTTATGCATCGATAGATTGTAGAACTCGAGTGGTCAAGTTTTAGTTTCCGAGTGGCCCAGTCTTACAGTGGAGTAGTAGTTCAGCAGTGCCTAAGGGTCGTTTCATTTCGTACCTTAAGGCAAGGAAGTTAGTTTCATAGGGTTGTATCTATCACTTAGTCCGAGTTAATGACTCTAGTGTTGAGATACCTCATTTCTAGTCAGTTCCTATTGTAAGAGAGTTTCCAGAAGTTTTTCCAGATGATCTACCTAGAATTCGTCCTGAAAGAGAAATAGATTTTGGCATAGATCTCCTTCCAGATACTCGTTATATCTCTATTCTGCCATATAGAATGGCACTCGAAGAGTTGAAAGAGTAGTTGAAAGATCTCCTAGAAAAGGATTTCATTCGACCGAGTGTCTCACCTTGGGGTGCTCTGGTCTTGTTTGTGAGAAAGAAAGATGGTTCCCTTAGGATGTGTATAGATTACCTCCAGTTGAATAAGGTTACCATCAAGAACAAGTACCCACTTCCGAGGACTGATGCTCATTTCGATCAGCTTCAGGGTTCCACTTGTTTTTCGAAGATTGATCTCAGATCAGGATATCATCAGTTAAGAGTAAGGGAATGTGATATTCCAAAGACAACATTCAGGACTAGATATGGTCATTACAAGTTTTTGGTCATGTCTTTTGGGTTGACCAATGCACCGGCAGCTTTCATGGACTTGATGAATAGAGTCTTCAAACCTTATTTAGATATGCTTGTTATTGTCTTTATTGATGACATACTAATCTATTCAAGAAATGAAGAAGATCATGCTAGTCATCTCATAATAGTTCTTCAGACTTTGAAAGATAAGGAGTTGTATGCCAAGTTCTCCAAATGTGAGTTTTGGCTTAAATCTGTGGCGCTCCTAGGCCACATTGTGTCCGGTGATGGAATTAAAGTTGACACTGGAAAAATTGAGGTAGTGCAGGATTGGCCTAGACCCACATCTCCAACTGAAATTAGGAGTTTCTTGGGATTAGCTGGCTATTATAAAAGGTTTGTAGAGGGGTTCTCATCTATTGCATCTCCTTTGACAAAGTTGACTCAGAAGACGGTGAAATTTCAACGGTCTGAAGCTTGTGAGAAAAGCTTTCAGGAATTCAAACAGAGGTTGATTACAGCTCCAGTTTTGACGCTACCAGACAGTTGTGTCTTAATGAAGAATGGCAACGTTATAGCTTATGCCTCCAGACAGTTGAAAATTCATGAGAAGAACTACCCATCCCATAACTTAGAGTTGACTGCGGTAGTGTTCGTTTTGAAGATTTGGCGTCAATACTTGTATGGTGTGCATGTTGATGTATTTACTGATTAGAAGAGTCTTCAATATGTGTTCACCCAAAAAGAGCTTAATCTCATACAGAGGAGGTGGTTAGAATTACTCAAGGATTATGACCTAAGTATTCTTTACCACCCAGGTAAGGCTAATATTGTTGCTGATGCTTTAAGCAGGTTGTCTATGGTTAGCACCACCCATATTGAAGAATGGAAGAAAGTATTAGCAAAAGATGTGCACAGACTGGCACGCCTGGGAGTCAGACTTATGGATTCCACAGAAGAAGGTATAGCAGTGACGAATGGGGCCGAGTCATCATTCATGTCAGAAGTGAAAGAGAAACAAGACCAAGATCCCATTTTGCTGGAGTTAAAGGCAAATGTTCAAAAGCAAAGAGTATTAGCTTTTGAACAAGGGGGAGATGGTGTTTTGAGGTGTCAAAGTAGATTGTGTGTACCTATGGTAGATGGACTCCAAGAGAAGATTATGGAGGAAGCTCATAGCTCCAGGTATTCCATCCATCCGGGTTCCACAAAGATGTACCGTGACTTGAGAGAAGTTTATTGGTAGAATGGCATAAATAAGGACATTGCAGAATTTGTGGCTAAGTGTCCAAATTGCCAGCAAGTGAAAGTCGAGCACCAGAGGCCCGTTGGTTTGGCTCAGAGGATAGAACTTCTGGAATGGAAGTGGGAGATGATCAATATGGATTTCATCACAGGGTTGCCAAGGTCTCGCAGACAGCATGATTCTATTTGGGTGATTGTCGACAGAATGACAAAGTCAGCCCATTTTCTGCCAGTAAAGATTACCTTTTGAGCAGAATATTATGCCAAGTTATATATTCAAGAGATAGTAAGACTTCCTGGAGTCCCAGTCTCCATTATTTCAGATAGAGGTGCACAGTTTATTGCACAGTTCTGGAAATCTTTTCAGAAGGGCTTGGGTTCCAAGGTGAACTTAAGCAGTGCCTTTCATCCTCAGACTGATGGGCAAGCAGAGCGCCCTATCCAGACTCTAGAAGATATGTTGAGGGCTTGTGTAATCGATTTCAAAGGAACTTGGGATAATCACCTACCTCTCATTGAGTTTGCCTACAACAACAGTTATCACTCTAGCATCCAGATGGCTCCATACGAAGCTCTTTATGGGTGAAGATGTAGATCTCCTATTGGATGGTTTGAAGTTGGTGAAGCAGGGTTGATATGACCAGATTTAGTTCACCAAGCTTTGGAGAAGGTGAAAGTGATTCAAGAGAGGTTGAAAATAGCACAGAGTCGCCAGAAATCCTACACTGATGTTAGGAGAATGGCGTTCGAGTTTGAAGTAGATGATTGGGTATATTTGAAGGTTTCACCCATGAAAAGGGTTATGAAGTTTGGTGAAAAGGGGAAACTTAGTCCTCGGTATATTGGACCTTACCGCATAGCCAAGAGGATTGGCAATGTTGCTTACGAGTTGGAGTTACCACAGGAACTAGCAGCGGTTCATCCGGTATTTCACATCTCTATGTTGAAAAAGTGCATAGGCGATCCTTCATTGATCCTGCCGACTGAAAGTATTTGGATCGAGGATAGCTTATCTTATAAGGAGATTCCAGTTCAGATTCTAGACCGCCAAGTTCGCAAATTAAGAACGAAAGAGGTAGCCTCAGTCAAGGTCCTTTGGAGGAACCAATTAGTTGAGGGAGCTACTTGGGAAGCTGAAGAGGACATGAAGAAGAGATATCCCCGTCTCTTTGAATCTGGAGGAAATGCAGATTAAGGTACTAAATTCCTTCTTTGTGCTCATTGAATTATAGTGAGCATGTAGTGGTTGTTGTTGTTTGCATGATTGCTTGTTGGGTGTTTGAATTGATATTACACCCTTAGCCTTGTAAGAGTAACCTCATTCGAGGACGAATGTTCCCAAGGGGGAGATATTGTAACATCCGACAATTTGAAATAGCTTTGAAGAGGCTTAGAATCGGAAATAGTCATTTTTGGAAGTAATTCAAAAATCTGGAAATTTGGCTACGTGTGGGAAAAAGGAGAGTTTTTGGCCAACTTTGAGCAGTCATAACTTCTAGCTCAGGATGATTTAGGAGTATTTCCAGTTATTCTTGCGAAGTTCGTAGTATGATCTTTCCAACGCCACCTAGTTTGCTCAATTCCGAGTTCGTATGAGCGAGTTACACCCAATGAAAGTTGGGCAGTTGGCAGGGAATCCGTCTGGAAATTTTAAGGGCATTTTAGTCTTTTCCCTAGCTATTTATTTTGAGGTTATATTGTGGTGTTAGGCTGATTGTGGATCATTTTTGTCCCATTTTAAAAGACTAAGAGTAGGGGTTCTTGAGTGAAGAAGAGAAGAAAAGAAGAAGAGGAGATCAAAGAGTTTCTGTCAAAGATCGTCGGGGGTAATCCCCTCTAGGTATGTGAGTTCTTAATGTGGCTTGATCCTTTCCCCCACACACCAAATTCATTATTATTGAGAAAAGATTGGATGTGTTGTTGAAGTTGTTGGGTTGTGTTGTTGATGTTGTTGATTGTGTAGTTGAAGTTATTATTGGTTGTGGGACATGATTTAGTTGTGTATTTGAGTTGTAATCTATTGTATTTTGAGAGATTGATGATCCTTAGTGTTGGGAGTTGAATCCATTGAAGTAAGGGTGGTTTAAATTTGGCAAAACAAGGGAGAAAAGTTGGAATTTCTGGGCAAGAGGTTGGCGCATCGCGTCTGCCAGCGCACCCTAAAAGGGATTCTGAACTTTTCCCATTGGGGAGCCGCGCCTCTCAGAGCGCCAGCAGGCCCCTTTTGAGCGTCAAGGGCTGGCGCTCCGCGCCTTGCAGAGCGCCAACAACGCCAAGTTCCCCCATTCTTTCCACATTTTCTTTTTCATGTTCCTAGGTATTGTACCTATGATTCCTAATTGTTTCCAACACTCCAAGGTACTTCTAAAAGTCAAGAACTTATCGGTAACTTGTGATCGAACATCTTGAATCCATAAATCCAATTCACGGAGTGTTAGATAGAAGTCAAGAGAAGTGAGGAGTCGAGTGAAGTTAATAGTTTGAGCTTAGAAGTTAAACAAGTCAAGCAAGTTTTAAAAGTGGTTGAAGAGTCTTATTTGAACGTTTTAACTTCATTTTTAGACTCAAGTTTCAAGTCAAGAAAAGAACTTAGAGTTTCAAGCTAAGTCAAGAGTTTAAGTTGAGTTCATTTCTCAAAAGCTATTAGGGAACTATGTATTCCCAAAGAAGTTTCTAAATGTTTTTACATTTGAATAAGAAAGGAACTATGTTTCCAAATGAGCCTTTGGGCTAGTTTTCAAGAAAAAGGAACATCGTTTCCAAGTGAGCCTTTGGGCTAGATTTTGAGTAATTATCTCAACTAAAGAAGTTGTGTTTAAAACACTTGTGAACTAACGTATTTTTGGGAGTAGTATCGAGCACCGAATTGGGGACACGAGTTCATATTAACTCAACTCTCCATAAGAACCATGCATCCAACATGGGAGTTAACGGGTCATACTTTTTAGATGAATCCGTAAAGTTAAGCTAGTGGATCCACTTAGTAAAGTTAGCTTCCTATATCACGACAGGGTATAGGATGGTCCTTGGGCAACGTGAGGTAAAATGTTGTATCATTAGCTTCCTATATCACGGCAAGGTATATGATGATCCTCGGGTAACGTGAGGTAAAACGTTGTATCACCACTCATATTCATAGTGGTGGTTTGTCGGTTATAGATTCTCCCACAGTAGAAAGAGTTTGGTTCCTCGAGAAGTTCTGCTTAGTGTGGATGGGGGTATGGGACTTCATGCATGCATTGCACAAGTAGACTTCAAGAGGAAGCATGATATTTTCATGATATTATAAATATGATTTTTACGTCATGTTTTAAGAGTTTTACAAGCTTTATATATTGCATGTGTCTTATCGCTTTATATATTGAGTTCAGTTATTCATGAGTTGAATAGAGCCAAGGTAAGTGTTTTCTTGTACTCCTTCCAAGCTTCAGTTATGGTTTAGCTTTCCAGCTCACATGCTCATACATTCCATGTGCTGATGCCAGTTGGTCTGCATCTTATGACGATGCAGACACAGGTACCCCGGATCAGCATCCTGCACGCCGTTGATCCAGCTGAGCACTCCAGAGTCAATGGTGAGCCTCTTTGCTTTCCGGAGGACTCAGTTGTTTTGTTCTTTTAGTTTTGTTTTAATTAGGGTGTTGTGGAGTCTGTCCCAACATCTATCACAGTATTGTAGAGGCTTCATAGACAGTCAGTCAGTTAGTATTGAGTCTCTCATCTATGTATATGTATATATGCAAATACTCTATTTTGAGACTCGAGTTGCCCTTTTGGGCCAAATTTTTTATCAGTTAAGTTGTTTATGTCGTTGAGTGGCATTGAGTTATTCTATTGAGTAGGTTTCCGCTGAGTAAAGAAAGCCAGGCTAAAGGTTCGCCTGGGGCCAGCAATGGTCTTCGGGTGCCAGTCCCGCCCAGGGTGTAGGCTCGGGGCTTGACAAGCCCATTTCTCCCACTCCATCGCCTAGTTCACTGCCCATTTGTCCAAGATGCTGGACCAAATGGTGAGCTGAATGGTTTATCGCCAACCTGGTTGGCGTGTCGCCCTTTGGCACCCCTTCATCGCTCAATGAACAGCGCTTTTAGTGAGCTCACTAGAACAAAGGGTGATCCAAGGGTGCACTTGGCGAGCCTAAGGTTCCAAAGGGCTAGCTTAGACGGGCAAGGGGCAGATTTTTAAGTTATAGCTTGTAGGGTAAACTTCAAATGATGATACCTCTTAACTCAAACTGAATTAGGTGGGCCATTACTTATCAAATTAAAGGTCTCTGAGTCCTCTTTCCAACTCCATCGAGTTTTCCCAATTCCGATCTCGGGGTAAACAATTATGCCCGAATTAGGGAAGCACTGTCAGGCTGGAAAAAATGGGTGAGCCAAGGGCCATTAGGTGAGTCGCCTAGTGCACCTGGCGAGCACAAAGTTCCAAAGGGTGAGCAAAGTTGTGGTGGCAAGCAAATTTTAAGTTAAAAACTTTGTGGGTCCATAGTTCTTTTCCAAAGTTGAGTCCCTATTATTTTATTCCTTTCCCTACAAGTATATAACCCTTTTAGACTTGAAATCCCTTTCATTAAGTCACTTTTCAAAGAAATAAAAGAAGACCCTCCTCCTCTCAAATATATCTCTCACTAGAAATCCTCCATTAGAGAAGAAGAAGAAAGGAGCCATTGAAGCTAGGGTTTGTGGATTCCAAAGGTTCTTCCCCAAATCTCTTGGAAATTCTTAGCTAGGGTATGGGATTTCTTCATTCTTGGTTAGCTATCACCAAGAAGCCCCTTTAGCTATGTTTTCAAATTCCCAAATTCTAGGGTTTTCAAATCTAGTCATGGGTCTTCTTCCAAAACGAACTCAATTGTTTAATTATGGTTTATTATGTTTGTTTAAGA
Source organism: Solanum acaule (assembly GCA_036250505.1). Classification (NCBI taxonomy): domain Eukaryota; kingdom Viridiplantae; phylum Streptophyta; class Magnoliopsida; order Solanales; family Solanaceae; genus Solanum; species Solanum acaule. The sequence continues at coordinate 14,883 of JAJOOR010013342.1, read as the reverse complement.
TGATATATGGTTGGATTAATGGAATATTGATGGATTTTACTGAAAATCTCCCTTGCACCCATGATCTCCCCTTTTTCCTAAATTGTGAACTAAGGTGTGACTTGATTGATCGTTGAAGCTTAAAAATTGATTATGCTTAAGTTTATTATGTTGTTGAATCATGATATCTCTCTATCTAGTGTAGTAATTCTAGAAGTTATGGTTGATCTTGATTCTTAGCCTTGTAAGGCAATTTGCTAGGGTTGTATATGTTGTTGAAGATTGTATATTAACTTGTTGATCCACTTGAAAGGTGGAGGTGTTTAATTATGATGTGATTAGTTGATGTTAGTATAATTCTACATCTATTCTTGATTAACCTAAGATTCTAGGGTTATGTCATGAAAAAGGCAAATAGAGGGTCTAAATATGATCCTCCAATAATGATGAGTTTCTTCATGTAATGCCTTAGATTAGATCACCTAGACTTGAATTGGTTTAGGGTAATACTTCTAAACATGAATTGGCTTGATCATGATATTATATGCATATTTGTGTATACATGAACTATAGTGTGCCAATCATGATGTGATTAGTGTATTGATGAGTTGTTGGATCATGGTATTCCTTTATGTATTGTGCTATTGCTATATGTTGGGATGAGTTGGTCCCCTTGAGGGGCACATTGCGAAGGTTTGTGCATATTGAAATGATGTGTACATTATGGTATTGTTGAAGGTCTATTCTCCCCTTACCATTACACTTGACATTGCATGAATTGTGTAGGATGATGATAATGTTGTTGTTGTGTCATTGCAAGGAAAATTACACACACACACACACTCCATGCATAAACATGATCATGATGTATCAATGTTGTCAATTGAAAGTATAGTTCTAATATGCACTTTACACATAATTATGCATGAAATATACATAAATCATGTTGATCCTATTGTGTTGATTACAAGTCCATTCTTATGAGAATACGTGATCTTGGTGTGAAAGTTATCCTCACAAACTAATTATGATTCTAAAGTTGAAAGTACATTCTCACCTTTAATGACTCCTTGAGCTATTTTATGAATTGTAGTAAATGAAGGGTAGAGCACTCATTCAATCATATAAATACAATTCACAACTAATAATGTATAATTTGGGAAATAATGCCTAGCACCAAATGGATATGGACAATGAGGTAAAGGCCCTCCCGCCAATGAAACAGTGAGGGTCATCCACTAGGGAACTCGTGAGATGGGAGCCCCTCCGCCAATGCAATAGGGTGGTTCTAGAAGTAATCTCCCTATCCTATAACTATGTGCCAACATAGGACCTTAGCTAGTAGATCCACCTTATAACTACACATTTTAGTTCTACCTTAGGCAAGTAGAATACCTTTCTCGGTGTAGGGTTACAGACACCGGATTCCATGTAGCTCACATGGTCTATGTCGGTTATGGCTACTTTTCCCTAAATAATATAGATAATGAATGAGACACAAACTATATTATGAATTCTTGGTGAGTTTACTTAGTAGGAGTGGGGGTATGAGACTTCACTTCCACATTGCACAAGTAGACTTAGTAGGATGTCATATGATGGTTCCTTTGCATTATGACGAGATTTGAAAGCATGCATGTAAATTGAATGGATAGTTGTTATGAATGACTTCCCTTACAATTCAAGTAATGTACATGTCTATTTCCTTAGTTGTAACTATTGATTATAATGAGGTCTAAAGATGAAGATCACGACTAAGGTAGCTTCAAAGGAGTACCTAGTAGGGTTGCTATTATGGGATGCTGACCACACATTGCACAAGTGTTCTTTAGGGATTACTAAGGTAATGGATTTACTATAAATTGAGTATAAATGTGATCTTGGCATGTGTTGTATATTGTCAATGAATGTTAGCTAACATACATTGCACAAGTGTTTCTTAGAGGTCGTTTATGTGATGATTGCTTCATGCTGAAATGATCTTGGTATTTGTCTTTCTATTATTGTGATCGGAGGCGCTAATTTGTGAGTATTGGGATTTGTATAATGTTGAGATTGGAGACTATGCTTGGTATTATATTGATATCTCCTTCGTTATAATGAAATGTATGTGAGTTGTCTAATTTGTTGCATTCTCCAACTATTTCAAAGATGATGTTCAAAAATGGCATATAGCATGATTTCTAATGAAATGTCCCTTTTATGCATGTTTTAGTAGTTTTGTGCATGGCTTCCATACTTAGTACTTTTCTGCTAACCCTGTTCTTCTACATTTTCTATTAGTGTAGGCTTTGGAGATATTGGATTTCATCCTGGTGGCTAGATTAACAGGAGATCAAGAAGAAGAAGATTGGTGAGGCCTCATTGTATTCAAGGGCTCAACCACATGTCCTCTATTGTGTTTAGTTTTATGTATTAAGACTTTTATAAGGGCCTTGTCCCTAAGTTCCTATTTTCAAGACTTTTATTCCATGTATAATATATTGTTTGAGACATAGTGTCATAGACTCTCTTTCATTTTATAAAAAAATCGATTGTATGAAAAGTTTTAATGCCGCTCTATTTTTCCTATGATTTAATGTTGATGAATTCTATGAGGCTTGTATGCGACCCCTTCGGGGTCAAGTACGCCGGTCACATCTAGGGGGTCCTCTCGAGGCATGAAATTTTAAGTTTCTGAAGTTGGAACTATAGTTCACCAGTATCGTCGAAATTTCTATACGAACCGTAGTTCCTAACTAAGGCTAGTAGTTGGTGCACTTTGGGACTACGAGATTAATCATTGAGCTGTAGAAATTTCTAGGGATAGTAGACAGACTTCATAGTCCCTCTCATTTATCCTTAAACATTTGATGTTTGTACGAGTCTTATCTATTATTTGTAGATGATCCTATGACCCGTAGAGAGACATCATACAAACACATGTGTGAAATGGGAAACAATCATACTTGGGGATTGTCTTTGAGGGGCAACTACGGATCATAGAAATTTCTACGGTCCACAGAAGACCCTTGTAGGTTGCAAACATCCCATGTTAGTGTGCCTATTTCACACTCATATCACAAATTAATTTAACATTAGCCGAACCTAACATTACTAAGTATTGATACACATGTTAAATCACACACGCATGCATTCTTATGATTCAACATTACCATTTAATTTAAGCAAGAAGAAACACAACAAATTCAACCCTAGGTTAAGTATAACATAATTTCAACATCCAAGTTGGTATTTTAGGATCTGCATCCATATCTTATTAGTGAAATTAGGTTGTGTGAATGTGTTCTATCTTGATGATGATTTAAATTCCTTCACTCTTACTGAATGTAACCCATGACTAGTCTAGAGGATGGGATTTTCGGATGTGAAATTTTTTGGCAAAAGAAGAAAGAGGGAATGGTGATAATGATTAGTAGGGAGTTTAATAGATCGAAATTTGAGAATGTGTGATGGATGTGGGTTATGGAAACGATTGTAACAATTGGAGGAAGAAGGGGATAGGTGAATGAATTTTAGAAAGGATGAAAATTCAATGAATTTTGAAATATTGTGTTTATTTAGTCAAGGGGTGGTCGGGAGTCGAGTTTGACAGATTTAAGTGATCTAGGTCTCACAAAAGCATGTCTATCGACCATAGGAATTCCTATGGGCCATAGAAGGCTTTCGTAGATTGACTCAACACTTGGAAAAATTTAGAAACGTACATGGTGTCTATGAGTACAAACTACAGACCATAGAAATTTTTACGGTTCGTACTGTGCATTGGTAGACCTAAAGCTATAACTTTATTAGGACTTAAATTATATGGCCACCATATACAATTCGTTGAATGAACTACGACTCGTAGAACAAATCCTTAATGATTTTTGTTTCGCCAAGGCTCTACTAGTAAGTCCTAAGGTCCGTAGGACATCCTACGACACATAGGACCCATTCATAGGACCCTCTATACTTTCAAATTTTCAAGATTTCTATTTTTTTTCATGCACATGTAGAAAACATTAGGCCTTCCTTTTACTTTTTTCTTGACACTATTTTGACACAAACATTAAGTTAACTTATACTAGCCTACAAACCACAATTAAACAGTGAACATGCAAATATAACTAAACTAAACATATTGGGTTGCCTCACAAGAAACACTAGTTTAACGTTGTGACATAACACATATACCTTGATTATTTAGACTTCATCAAGAGTCAATTCTTCAATCTCTTTTACTTCTTCCGGCTGTCCCATGTAGTGTTTTATCCTTTGACCATTCACCTTGAACCTTGGTCCCTCATTATTCTCTAGCTCAATGGCTCTGTGTGAAAACACGTGCACTGTTTGAAATGGTCCCGTCCACTTGGACTTGAGTTTGCTAGGAAATAAGTGTAGTCTTGAGTTGAAGATAAGGACCAAATCATGAGGAGGAAATTCTCGCTTTCCAATCTTTTGATCATGGTACTCCTTGATCTTTTCTTTATATGAGGCTGAACTTTCATAAAATTTCAGGCAAAACCTATCAAGTCCATTGAGCCCATTTAACCTCTAATTTGATGAAGCACCCCGATCAAGATTCAACTTCTTGAGTGCCCACATGACTTAGTGCTCTATCTCTACAGTTAAATGACAAGACTTCTTAAACACAAATTAGTAATGAGACATACCTATGTGAGTCTTGAATGCAGTCCGATATGCCCATAGAGCATCATCAAGATTTTTGACCAATAGGTTTTGTTCATATTCACATTCTTTACAAGGATTTGCTTGATCTCTCTATTTGACAGTTCAACTCAGCTACTAGAATGCATATGGTAAGGATTTTCTATGCTATGCCGAACACCATATTTCTCGAGCAATGATTTTATTACAAAAATGGGAATCACCACCGCTGATAATCTCCCTTGGTGTAGCAATTCTAGAGAAGATATTATTTTTAGGAATGCACTGACATTCTTTGCTTCATTGTTTGAAAGCGCAACATTTTCTACCTATTTAGATACATAGTCAACCGCTATAAGTATGTACCTCATCCCATTTGAACTCACAAACATAACTATAAAATCAAGTCCCCACAGATCGAACAATTCAATCACCAAGAGTAGAGTAAGTGGGAGTTCTTGCTTTGTTGAAATGCCTCATTATCTTTGACAACAATTAAGAGACTTGACAAAATCATGAGCATCTTGTTGAATGGTAGGCCTATAATACCCATACTGCAAGATCTTATAAGCAGTCCGGATACCACTATGATGACACCCAATAGGAGACGAAGGACATTCTTCCAATATATTCATCATCTCAACCTCAGGAACAGAACAACGAATAATACTATCGGCATAGACACAAAACATGTATGGAACTTCCCAAAAAAACTTCTTCACATAAGACATGAATTTTTTCCTTTGGTGAACCGAAAAATCCGAATGTTCCATGTAGCTTGCATAATAATTAGCGAAATATGAGAAATAATGGATAAGTTCATATGAGGCATCCAAAACCTGTTCATTTCGAAATTTATCATCTATATCAACTCCATCATCCAACTTCAACATTGCTTCTTCTTCTAATCTGGACAAGTGATCAACAACTTGATTTTTGGTCCATTTTCTATCTTTGACTTTGAAGTCGAACTATTGCAATAACATCACCCATTGAATAAATCTTGGTTTTAGCATCCTTCTTGTCCATAAGATACCTCAAAGATACATGGTCAATGTGTATAATGTCTTTGGTGCCTAGCGAATAGGATTGAAACTTCTCAAATGCAATGACTACAGAAGGCAATTCTTGTTCGGTGACTGTTTAGTTCTTTTGAGCAACATTCAGGCTTTCACTCACATAGTATATGAGCTGAAGATTCTTATCATGCCTTTTTCATAATATATTCCAAGCGCCACTCACTCGCATCACACATAACTTAAAATAGTTGTTTGCAATCCAGCGAAATAATGATCGGTGCAGATATCAAATTATCTTTCAACCCTTCAAACGCCTGTAGACAAGCGTCATCAAACTCGAACATTATCTACTTTTCAACTAACTTGCATAATGGGTGTGCTATCTTGAAGAAGTCTTTGATGAATCATCAATAAAAACCAGCATGTCCCAGGAAACTTCTAACAACCTTCATCGAAATAGGTGGCGAAATTTTTTCAATCAACTCAATCTTCTCTTTGTAAACTTAAATGTCTTTGTGAGAGATCCGATGACCAAGAACTATTCCCCCTTTCACCATGAAGTGACACTTCTCCTAGTTTACCACAAGATTGAATTATTTACATTGTTTTACAACATCACCTAGGTGGACAAAGAAATGATCAAATGAGTAACCTACAACAAAAAATTCATCAATAAATACCTCAATAGTTTCTTCCACCATGTATGAGAAGATGGACATAATGCATCTCCTAAAGGTTGTTGGAGCTAAGGAACGAACCCCAGGCGACTCTTGATAGTTTTCCACCATTCTTAAGGCTAAAGTTAAGCTTTTCACTCACCAAATCCATTTTTTGATTTGTAGAACGTAATAGAATGGGTAATTATTTATGGGGGAGGGTTTTGAATTATAAACCTTGGTGGAAAAAGCCATAAATTGGGTATTAGGATCTTGGGTTTGGTCTAGGGTTATTGGGTTTGTTATAGTTCGGATAATTACACCTTTGATTGTTGATCCTTGCGTATATTAATTGTTTGTAGACCTAGAAAAAGCGAAAAGAATTCGAAAAGGGAAGATTCAAGCTTGTATTCAAGGTAGATGATGGTTTGTCCATATCATATTGTTTTCTAATTCCATTTTTGTCTTTTGATTATCTTCAAGGAGATTCATTCCTTTTAGTCATGGAATGCACATTGTTACTTAAGACTTTTAAATTTTCCTCCAGAGCCATGTGAACATTTGTTTTTAACATTTTTTTGTTTCTTTGTAACACCTCGTATTCAAAAAGACCAAAATAGCAGCTTTCCAGAAATTTACAGGTGCCAACCCACACTAGCCACTCACGGCCCGTGGATAGAACCACAGACCGTAAGTGTGGTCCGTGGTTGACAGCCTTGGCACTACCCAGAAGGGTTATAACCACGGCCGGACCCAATGACCCGTTGGTGGAACCACGGTCCATGTTTGAGGCTCGTGGTCCAAGACCCTCAGGATGGGTTTCTGACCACTACCAACAGACGTGCAAGACGTCCCGTCGTCCTGACCACGGTATGTCATCAGTGGTCCGTGGTTGGGCTGCTGGCAGTTATTTTAGGGGTAGTTGGGTCTTTTTCTAATAAATTAATTCATATACTATGTCATTTTGCCTAGGTTTATATTTATGACCCCTATATAAGCCTTTTAACCCCTAAATTCACCCATTTCATTTCATTCTCCCAAATTCCCAAAAGAAAACCAACTCCTCTCCAAATATTCTCTTTCTAAAAACATGAAGAAGAAGAAGAAGGAGGAGGGGGATTCACCTAGGGTTTCAAGCTAAGGTTTCAATTACTCCATTTAAGGCTAGCTTTTGACTCAAGGTATGATAGTTTTCATCCATGTAGTTCCTAAATCTCTCTATTTCAAAAAGTAGAATTCCCCAATTGAGTTAGGATTTTCATCAATTATCATGGGTTCTCTTTATTATTTATTTAAATGATGAATTATGATATAATATTCATGAATTAATGATACATGATGATTTTATGATGATTACCCTATGAACCCATGTAATCCACCATGTTTTCAAGTTGTGAATCATATGATGTGAGATTTTGATTTTCAAGGAAGAGTTTTATGAAATCGAGCATGAATTGCAAGCTTTACATATATTTATGATGAAATTCATATCTAACCCATGTTTTCTAAGAGTTAATGATTGAAAGTGAGTTTTGACCTCAAGAGGTAAATTATGGACTTATGCATTATTTTATGGAATCTATGCAAATGTTTTAAGGGTGCTTTGAGAGTAAAGTACCAGTGATGATGTTGTGTTGTCAAAGGATATTCTCACTAAAACACATACTAGCATGATGTTAGAGGTTTACTCACACAGAAAGGATTCTTAGGTTGAAAGGCTTTCTCACCTAATTGAATCAAAGACAAGGAGCTATCTTAATGAAACTAGCTTGAATTGATTGTCCAAGGGAACCTTTTCTTGAGTAATGAAGTCAAGTAAGAAATGACTATTCTGTGGGAATTTATGCTTAGCACCGAGTGGATATTGAAGATGAGATAGAAGCTCTCATGCTAGAAGAGTCCGGGTTTCCAAAGTGATCTCATGAGATTGAAGCCCCCACGTAGTAGAGTCCGGGTTTCTAGTTGTAATCTCCGTATCCCATAACAATTTACCACATATGTTGATTAGGTAGTGAATCCACTTAAGCTAGAAGTCAAAAATTCTACATTCGTCAAGTAGGACATCTCTTTTTGGTGTGGGGTAGACACCGAATTCCATGTTATAACTCACATGGTCTCATGTCGGTTAAGGCTAACTCCCCACAAGTAAGAATGAACAAAGGTTACTTCTAGAAGTATCGCATATGAGTTTAAAGATTTTAAAGAAGAAGTGAGCTTGCAATCACCATGATTTATGAGTTACGTTTTATAACTCTTTCATATTATGTTTAGCTTGGTCAATTGCATGTTATGAAATGAAATGTCCCTTTTTGCATGATATTAAATGTTTTTGCATGGCTATCATACTTGGTACATTGTTTTGTACTAATGCATACTCTTGCCTACATTTTACCCAAATGTTGGGTCTGATATTCAGGGTGCTCAGTATTATGGCTAGTGCATGATTTGATTGATTCCCGAGCTTTGGTGAGTCCATATGCTTCGAAGACAGACGTTGTTGTTTTAGTTTTTTCATGTATTTCTCTTTTGGACATATCGTATGGACTAGGACCAATTTCATTCTATTGTATTAGATGGCCATGATGAGACAAGATTTTAGACTTTCGATTTTCGTTTTATAAAATGTTTTGGACTTGGACTATTGTTTTACTCTTATTGTTACATTTTTTATGTTATGAGAGCTAAGTAGCTTGTACGGAGGCCTTCGGGGTTCTATACGCCATGTTTCATCTAAGGGTACCCCTGGGTCGTGACAACTTGGTAGTCAGAGCACAAGGTTTAGAATGGTCCTAAGATGTCTCATAAACCACATCTAGTAGAGTCTTGTTCATGAGTGTGAAGCATGCCACATTTATGAATAAGAGGCTACAAGATGATTAGGAAACTCCATTTCTTTCATTTTTCTTAAGTCGTGCAATAGAGTTTAACTCTATAAAGTCTCTCTCCTAATCCTTATCCTATGTTCTTCACAATATGGCTACCCAAAGAGCTTATGCTAGAGGGAATGTGAGGGAGAATTCGGAACAAGAATCTCATCCCCAAGCTCCTCAAATTCCATTCAATCATTTGGCGAACCAAATATCCAAGACGGAGTTTAGGGATGCTTTTCAAGTATTGGCTCAAGAAGTGACATCCCAAGCCAATAGGGAGGTTGTGGTTTCCACAAGCTCAAATGTGAATTTGTCGGCTTCAAGAGTGAGAGACTTCACAAGGATGAATCCTCCAGAGTTTCATGGTTCCAAAATTGAGGAAGATTCTCAAGAATTTATCGATGAGGTCTATAAGGTGTTGATGATCATCGGAGTTACGCTAGTGGAAAAGGCGGAGTTGGCTGCTTGCTAATTGAAAGTTGTTGCTAAAATATATTATAACCAATGGAAAGAAAGGAGGCTGGAAGATACAGGTCCTCTTGATTGGGAGAAGTTTAAAGCCGCGTTTCTTGATATGTTCTTTCCCCTTGAGATGAGGGAAGCCAAGGTGCTAAAGTTCATTAACCTACGACAAAGGGGTATGAGTGTGACAGAATATTCTCTAAAGTTCACTCAATAGTCTAAGTATGCTCCAACATTGATTGCAGATTCAAGGAGTAGGATGAGTAAGTTTGTTTCGGGTGTGTTCGAAATGGTGGTTAAAGAATGCCAAACCGCAATGCTCATTCATGATATAGACATCTCTCATCTTATGGTGCATGCACAACAAATTGAGGAGGAGAAACTCAAGAAAAAGTCTAGGGAAGCAAAAAGGGCTAAGACCGGTGATGGTAATTTTTCTAACACAGGGTCCAATAGGCAAGTTCGTCCTAGATTTTGACAAAGGTTTTTCGGTCAAGGTTCCTCCAATGCTCGTCAAAAGTTCAACCAAGAAAGGGTGTCTAACCATAAGCCTCAAGGAGGTAATGGTGGTGGATCTTCATTGCCTATATCTAGTTGTACTAAGTGTGGAAGGAAGCATGATGGTAGGTGCCTAGTCGGCTTGAATAGTTGTTATGGTTGTGGTAAAAGTTGTTGATTAAACGTTTCAAGCACACCTCATCCAATTCTAGGTGTTCAACGATTGTAAATCAGTATAAAATGCAACTAAATGAATTGGGGTCGAATCCCACAGGGAGCGGTACTTGTTTCAGATTCAATTGAGAAGTATGAACGTGGTCAAGTCAGCCATAGGAATTAAAATTATCGAATAAAGATATCATTCAAATTAAGGGGTGATACAAATGTCAAATGGGGGCTTTGGTTTTGATTAACAACTACAAACAGACACAAACAATGTGAATTAACAACAATGAGACGGGTTCTTGGGATGTGATCGATTATAGGCAATTATAGACATATGGGTAATTGTAACTATTAGTAAATAGATAGTTATTAGTGAGTAGGGATAGGCTATAAGGGAGGTAATTTTTTCTCGAACAATTAACCTCGAATCAAATTATTTCACTCGAACATCAACAAGCATGCAAAATAAGAGCAACCCACACCTTAATCAATTCACTCTCTCAAGCTGAATGTGTGGGATTGGGTTTAGGATTCACTCTCTGAAGTTGAACCCAGGTCAACCCAATACCCACAAACCATCAATCAAAAACCATAGTTCTAAAACATCTCTCTCGAGCAAACCAAGAACACAAAGGGAGAACTGTATTTGCAACTACAATTCTTAAATTAAACCACAATTAATGATTAAACTCACTTTTAAATAGCATTTAAACTAACAATTAGCAATACTCATACACTAAATTAGCCCATAATCACATGATCACACCCCAATAATTGGGGTTTTAGCTAGGCATCGTAAAAACAGTTACCAAATTGATTATCCATCAACTGGGTAAGAGTAATTTCGTCCTTACAATGCTCCAATTTGATGAATCTCCAAGACCCACTTCCAATTTCTCATAAGTGAATTCCTTCAATTCTTCAAAGCTAAGGTAAACTCTAGAGAGAATAGTTCTAAGAGTACTGATCGAGAATACTCAAAATAATAATATCCAAGATCGTATGCTAGATACTAACCAAAATGTTCAAAACGTATTTATAGTCGCCAAATATAAGCTATGAATGCCCCTTCGGTGAAGTAAGTCGGGCTCGCTGATCCACTCGACGAGCCGCCCTTTGGTCATTTCCACAGCCTTTTCGCCTTGGCATTTAACATCCTCAAGGTCTGTAACTTTAAGCGAAATATCTTGGCATCGAGGACTCACTCCGTGATCCGCTTACTGCTCCTTTCATCGCCGACTTGGTTCTTTACTTTAGAGCTTAGCACACTTGAACTTTAGGCAATTATCTAAGCCATTCGGCGACATGCCGAGTGCTCTTGCGATCCTTAGGCTCGCCGTTCTATATTTCTTCAACTTGTTTTGTTCCATTTTGCCTGTTAGTGTCCTTGCTTTGTTCCTTAATCCATATACCTGAAAATCAAGGATTTAACATCAGTTATTGGAACAAATTAAGCATTTGAGGACACTAAATCTATGTAAACAAAGCCCTAAATGAGTTCAAATCTTGGACTCATCAACACCCCCAACTTAAACTTTTGCTTGTTCTAAAGTAAAACTCACGTTTAGCAGTTCAAAAAGGATGTCTGAAACAGTGCTACAAAAGACTCATTCATGAATGCACACAACAAGACTCAACTTACTCATGAAAGGATCAATTGTGCACTCAAAGATTCAAGTTCTGACTCACCATTATCAAAGATGCTCAAGTTCACAATGCTTGCTTCAAATGCAAGTTCAAGCTTAACAAAGGTACTCAAAATGCCTTCACAACAAAGATGATTCCATATTCCCACACTATTTTTCAACAATTTAAAGTTTCGGAATCACATACGACTATCACACTCACAAAGATGAACACATGCATGACTCCACCCATAGGTTTGCCCTTATTTTCCCATCAACATTCATTTCAGCTTACTCAAGATCAAAAAGGTATTTTCAAGGCATGTAACAGGCTTGAGTGTAAAGGTACGGTCATTTAGGCTCAGTGGTTGCTATCCTTATGAAGTGTGGTATGAACATCACTTTTCTTCAGCATTTTTACTCATGCTCAAAATTCACCGCATTGTTCAACTTTCAATGGACTACCGGACACCCCATATCTTTTGTAACTTTCACAACTTTTTCATTCTTTTTCATTTTTCTTTCTTCTCTTTTGTTTATATATGGAGGGGCTTCATCTTTTTCAAGACCATGGCTCAAAGGGGAATTCTAAACACCTCTTGATTTACCTTCTCTTTTCACCACACCCCCAACTTAGGCCTAAGTTGGCTATTCAAACGAACCACATTTCATGAGGATTATGGTTGAATTGATAAAGAGGGGTCACAATTCCTCAAGTTTCTTCCAAGAAAAAGATAAGGCTCAAAGGGGTTCAAGCAAGGTTCACACAACTTACAAGGTTGGCCACAAACAGAGGTATATTGTCAAATTGTTTCACTCATCAAAATCATTGCCTAAGATCATTTCAAGAGCTTGCATCACTTAGTCAACCAGACCAACAAGGCAAATTCTAGGCGTTATCACACAGGGTTCAAAGTAAGCTCATCACATAAGGCATTGGCACCAATATCAAACAAGACCACACACTTTCACTAGTGTTCAATGCTCATCACAAGAGACTCATTAGATAATCGGCTAGCCACAACGAGATGCAAAAAGTTCACACATTTTCTATACAATTCATTTGGCCTCATCGTAGCCGCACATTCATTTTTGTTCGATTAAGAGTATTATTCAAGTCATCAATATTGATCATAACCGATACTCAAATTTGTACTAGAACAACCACATTCACACACACCAAGAGGTGGAATTTTTTTTCAAATAGGTTAAAAAACCATTTTCATTAATAATAAGGAGCCATAAGCTAAAATATCCACAAGATAAGATCAAAACACAAAACCTAATATATACACAAGATGAGGTATATAAATACCTCACCCCACCACAAATAAAATACGGTTGTTCTCAAATGCAACAAACATAATCAAAAGTCAATAAAAAACGACAGAGAAGGAGGTAAAGAAAGATCTTGTCTACATAATCGCTTCATCTGTCAAGGCATCAATGCCCAGGGTCACACTCTAGTTCTGGCCATCCGTCCCCAAAGTAGCAGCAACAGTGGCTCCACTAAAGCTTGTCATGGACGTGTCTGTTAATGAGATCTGCACGACTTAATGCACTATGGCCTCCTCAACCTCTGTCAGGCCCTCATATGTGGTCTCCTCTTGGAAACCGAGCTGCTCCTTATCAGTATCTGCCTCGGACTCGGCAACAGCTACCTCATCAGCTCGAGCCTCATCTCTGGTGCTGGCTGGAGGCACATCAGAATTAGCTGGCATATCAGGGATCTCCACGGTCCCAAAAAATAATTGGCATATCCTGTCATGACCCGAGTCTAGACCCCGAATGCGACACGACGTACTCAAGCCCGAAGGGGTCTTATACAAGCCTCATAGGATTCATAACATAAGATACTTAGAAATAGTGCGGAATTTAAAACTTTCTTTAAATCCAACAACCAAAATACTCATTTAAAACTCTAAAAAACAACACAGAAGTGTATTGTCTCACATGGCCATCTAAAAACAACATCCAAAACATAAGTAGGGACACGGCCCTTTACAATTGAAAAGTCTAACAATAGTTTTTTACATGGAAGAAAATAAACATCTAAACACTTGTCCTCGATCTATGAGGACATACAACTTAGTCTTGGAGAATCTCAAATCCAAGTCTTTGATCTAGAGAGAAGCAACACACTTGTCGGAACCTACATTTGCAATAAAATTAAGAGAAAATATGGGTTAGCACAATTAAGTACTAAGTATGATAACCATGCAAAAACATGCTTAAATGGACATATTTGTTTGTAAGTCATGCTTGAATGCCATTTTGATAAGACTTAATGAATATAAGCATAAGAGGCATATTATACAAACATAACCAACATATAAGTCATTTACTCACAATAGAGACATAATCAACATTTAAGCCATTACCTTCACATTAAGCCTTCACCTGAAGTAACCCTCATGCTATACCTTGCGCAATGTTTGGATAGCGTCCCATACCACCATCCATACTAAAGTACCGCATTAAGGTCACCAAAAGTGAACTTACCATTCAACATTTCCATCTTTACACAATACTCATACATAAGAGACATAAACATTACATAAGTCACATCATCACATAAGGGACATCACCTAAGTCAACTCTAAGTCATACTTATGCAATGTGAAAGTAGCATCCCATACTACTACTCACACTAAGTACTCCTTTGAAGTCACCCTAGGCAAGGCACATGTCACGCCCCAAACTCAAAGGGCGCAACTGACTCCTAAAGCCAAAACTCAGTCCCGAGCCGACCCTGCTGAACCATTTGCTATTAGCGCATGGCAGTCACATGCAATTAAGAAACAAACAAGTATATCTCGGCTTAAAACTAAGCCCTCGGCCGGCAAGGCCCCTGTCAACAGATCTACAAAAGAACCAGCTACTCCCAAGAGTTTATATAAAAAAAATATCCAACTAGCACAGAAGTCCTGATTGGGCCGTCGAGGCCACCATGATATCT